>BQNB010027505.1:0-49654 GCA_026074375.1 Tanacetum coccineum
GCAGAAAATTTATGGTAATTTCATAAAAATAGTCCAAGTTTTATTAAGTATAACTCCTCCGTTTTACACTTTCGGGCTTTAAAAATCGCGTTGTTTTACCGAAAAATCATTCCGGACAACATTCTAGTTTTATACTTAAGCCGATTCGGACCCGAAAATGGTTAAAAACACAAATTATAAATCTGTCAGGTTTTGCCGAAAACTATTTTTGTCGGTATTGTTTCAAATCTAGTTTTGACCACAACTTTTTCATTTTAAGGTTGTTTTTTGCGTTCTCTATATGCACGAAATCATATTGAGACGTACTAAAACGTTTTTAAGGATTTAACTCGTCAAAAAATCCGTAGCTAACTGTTTAAAACCCGATGTCCTAATGGGCGTTTTACACACTTTTAAACTATAATTTTAACCTCATTTTTACAAAACAACAACCTCTAATCTAACCACTTCAACCTCCTTCACAATAAACCCATCCAAACTAACCTAATCTCATCCAACACTTTACCATAATAAGAACAAAACATGAAATAATTTATAAAAGTGTTTAAGCTAGTTTATGAATAATAAACTTGTTAATATGCTTAATAATCATACAAGTAAGTAGTGTTATTGATTTCTTTGCAAATATTTTTAAAAGCTTACTGGTTAGTGATTTAACTTAATAATCTTGATGTTCATGTATGTAAATACATTATGTAAGTATAGAAATATGTAAGAACATAATCAAAATATATGAAAATCAAAAGAGTAAATATAGAATGCTTACAAAGCTTATAATCAGAAGAAACTCTAGACTTAGATTTTAACCTAAAAACCTTATCAAAATCCTAATCTTGATTTATGAATCTCTAGCTTAATTATTGAAAAACCATTGCTTAAATGTAGAATGCTTACAAAGCTTATAATCAAAAGAAACTCTAGACTTTGATTTTAACCCAAAAACCTTATCAAAATCCCAATCTTGATTTATGAATCTCTAACTTAATTATTGAAAACCATTGCTTAAAATTGAAACCCTAACTTGGAAATCACCTTAGATAATACCCTTGATCACATTTGTATACTTGTAATATCAAGAAAATGGAAACTATGAAAATTTATATGGCTTAAAAGTGAGTTGTGGCCTTTAGGGAGGAAAAAGGGAGATTGTGAGATTTTTGCAAGTGATAAGTGTGTGAGAAATACTTGATGCAAGCTTCCTTTTATAGTGAAAATATTTAGGGAACAAACTAACATCAAATCTATGATTTTAAGGGAAAGGGAGTGGTCTTGTAAGTGATTGGCATGGGGGAGTGGTCTTGTGTAAGATAGTTGCTAGGACTTGTAAGTAACTTTGAAATACTAGCACATGGTTTAATCTAAGCAAAACTAGATATCTGATGTATGAAATCATATGGGTGGCCGGCTATGGTAGTGTTTATGGATAGGAATTATATAAATTTTAGGTATTGAGTATAATTGTGGGTATGTGGTTAAGTGTAGAAAGGTGGTATAGTTTACATGCATGCATGAAGCTAAATATTGCGAAACGTAAACGTTTTACGTAACGTATAAAAATAAAATATAAAAAGTTATAAATTATCTTCGTAATAATTATATAACACTTGTTTGACGTAAACTTTTATTTATTTAATGCCAGTTTACATTGATTGTTGATTTTCGTTTTACGCGCTTTAACTTAACGGTTGAAATTAAAAGTAAATGTGTAAAAGTTCTAAATAAATAGTTTGATTTTATGAAATTGTGGGTTGTTAAAGTCTCCCCGTGTTAAAATAATTTTGTCCCAAAATTTAGTTTGAGTGACTTCCAGAGTGGTGACGACGAAGAGGTGCGGATACTTGTTTCAAAATTCTTACCTTAATCCTCCTAAAACGTGGTGACCAACTTTGTTTTCTTAATACAAAGAGTATGATTGGGACGGGTTTCAACTCTTTGTTTATACCATGAAGATTTTTGTTCTCAACATTCTCCTTCCTAATCGCTTAACTTGAGCATTCCAAGATTTGTGACGGTAGGTTCAAATTTATCGTTATGACCAAAGTTTATCTCTTAGCGGCTTCCTTCGTTCCTTTTGATTTAGAGCATCAACTATGATACTTGTCCTTTCAGGGAGATAACTAATCTATACCTATGATGGCGTTACCAATACTAAGTTCTACGACATTATGCCGACTTTGAATGGGTGCTTTATCAATTTCCTTGATGACGAGTAAGCTTGTTGGCGGATTGTCCTAGGGTGACTAGCGATGCATGTCAACTTTTTGACATAGGATTTTGTCACACCCCCAAACGGGGCCTGAACAGAATACGTGTCCGAGGGCGTGATGTCATAATAATTCAAACTCAAGGCAAAAGGAACGACCACTAATGGACGTTTTAAAAATCATAACTCGTAGCATTTATTAAAAATGGATAAGTCTTACAAGATATCAAATGAAATTAAACGTTGCGGAAGCGTAATTAAGTTTTTAAAAGACAACGAGTATGATTGATAAGAAAAGTCTTAAAAGATGATATCATATTGCACGTAGACTCCACATAGCACATCAGAGAAGTCCAAAGCTAAGCACGTGAGAAATACATGCTTAAAATGTCAACATAATGCTGGTGAATTCATAGGTTTAATTCAAACTTAATCAGAGTGGACCACAAGTTTCAAAATGTATGCGACAGTTATAACAGATACAACTTCACATAAAAAATATTTACGTTGCACTAAACTCATGACACCGAAGCTAATGGGGAAGATAGCTTGTACATTACCATATAAAGTTGTCATGGTAGGTGTCTGACCAAGACCACCCAAGTTAGGTTCGAGACGAGTTACATCTGTTGGCCTGTACAGTCCGTCGTACCCGACCAGTAAGATTTACCAAACTCGAATGAGGATTATCAGTCCTAATATATCTATTTATTCACTCGCTCTTACTTAACCAACCAGTCGGTTACAAGTAATTAACGGTTCATGATAATACGGGAAAATAGTGGTCTAACGCTACTTAGGCAACACGTAAACAAGGAAAAATATCACGTAAAGTACTTATGTCCGGTTTTCAAAACAACCAATGTTTCTCACCACCAAAGTTATAAAATGCATTCAAAATGAGTAAAACGTGGGGCTATGAACTCACAGTAAACGGTGAAGTAAGGTAGCTAAAAACGAATGATCACACGGTGGCGTACAACTGTACCCGGTCACAACCTAGTAAATAATGGTTTGATTCAGAATTGATACGACGCGAAATTTATGGTGGTGCATAAGAGTTCTTAAGCGTAGTTGTACTATTGATTTGAGAATTTTTTTAGTAACGATGATTGTGTGGTGGTTGTAGTAGTTTTGACTCCATAAAACGTATTACGATAATTAGCATAACACATATAGTATAATAGAAAAATAGACAAAAATAAGTAAGTTTCGGCAGTTTACCCGGTAACCCAAAATAATAAGTTGAGATTTCATTAATATAAATATTTTCACGTTATAAATTTACGTAATCCGTAATAGAGGTTTTATATTTATAAAAGTTGTAAAAATATATTTTTTCGTCTTTTAGTCGGGTATTAAAATAATACTATTTACTATTTATTATTTTGTCTTTTTGTTGTTATTTAAGAGAATACTTAATAATTTATATAAAAGTTTGTTGTTTAACTTATTCATCATGTTTTAGTATAATAAATATTTATTTATAATAAAGTAAATAATTTCGTCCTTTTGTTGAGATTTGGGAAAACAAGTTTTCAAAATATTTCTAAGTATAAAGATTTTTACAAAATTTCGGCGTGACCAGTTTGTATATATTCGTTTCCAAAGTCATAGACTTTATTCCAAAACCACTTTCAATAATATTTTCACACTTTCCGACTAATGCTAAATCTTTACTTTTTATCCAAACGATAATCAACAATTTATTTTCCGCTTTAAGTCAATCTATTTGAAGTGCTTAAATAAATTAAGTTACGTAAGTACATATATATATATATATATATAGTAGTATTAATAAGCTAACATGTAGGTTTAAAATAAGCAATAAACCCTTGATGAAATTAGTTGAAACCCAATGGACCCTTATTGGGTTTTTAGGCCCAATAAGCCTAAACGTAAGGCTCGAAATGAAACAAGTACAACACTAAACCAATAAGCAAATAAGTGAGCAAATAAGCACCTAGCTTATTAGATAAGCTATAATAAGCCAATCCAATAAGCTATGCCGTGAACTTAAGGCTCACGGCTTGGACTTTATGTTGGGCCGAAACCAAGCAAGCAAACCAAACAACCTTTGGGCTTATTTGTTTAGCCCGTTAAGCTAAAATCCTTAATATTTATCAAATAAGCTAGAAAAATAAGATGAAACTTGGATAAGCATAAAGTTCAAACCTTTATGGTTTTCCCTCTTGCTCGACACGTGTATAAGCTCAAATAAGCTATTCGAGCTTATCAATAAGCCAAGAATAAGCAATAAGCACTCTAGAAAAATATTTCTTTTTGACAAAATAACCACAACAACACAACTACGTTTCCCTATATTTATTCTTATAGATTTCAAACCATATATAAGCCTTTTTAAGGTTTCGTAAATTTTAAAGCTTTGATTTTTACAAAAATACTTGTACAACTAGCTTATTCATGTGGTAAGATCAAAGAAAGTACAAGATTTTTTTTAGAAAAGATGAACTTACAAAGATGATGGATTAAAGAGGATTAGTGATCAAGAAAACAACCCAAATGTTGTTAGAATACCCAAATAACTATATAAACCAACCAAAAATACACTTTATCTTCAATAATCTTGGTTAAAAATCAAAATATGATGGATGATTATAAGAGTGTGTGTGTTCGTCGGCTATAGAAGAGGAGAGGGGAAAGAGAGCAAAGTTTTGTGTGTGTTTTTCTTGTGAGAGAATGTGTAGGTGAAATAAATGAGATACAAGTTTCAAAACTTGCAAAATGTGTGTGTTTGTGTGGGGTTAGACGTAAGCAAGAGAGGGGGAAACAAGGGGGACCAATTTGATCTCCAACTTTTTAGGACATGCAATGGTGGTGCCAAATTAATATCTATATATTATCCATACACACGTGTTACTAGTAATATTCACAGTATACGCAAATACTGAAAACGCGTAAAAACTTTACGGAAAATTTTAAAAATTTAAATATCAACTCGATACGTAAAAACGCAACGACTGTCGAAAGACTACATTAAATGGCAACCCGGAATGCCTCCGGTAACGATTCTCATATATACGCGGGAAAACTTCCTGATTAAACGTAAAAATTACACGTAACTTATAAAATTTAAAATAATAGACGGAAATGATGAAAATATTGATCTGAAATTTATGGGGTGTCACATCCTTTCCCCGTTAAAAGAGCTTTGTCCTCAAAGCTTAAGACGTAACATCTGCCGCGGGTGCAGAGTTGGCGAACAGATGAGGATACTCCTTCTGCATTTGATCTTCACGTTCCCAAGTGAACTCAGGACCTATCTTAGAGTTCCAACGCACTTTAACAATTAGGATACGGCTTTGCTTCAGCCGCTTAACCTCACGGTCTATGATTTCGACGGGTTCTTCTATGAAGTGGATCTTGTCATCGATTTGGATTTCGTCTATTGGGATAGCAAGTGTTTTGTCGGATAGGCATTTCTTCAGGCTTGACACGTGAAATGTACTATGAACTCGGCTCAGTTGTTCCATAAGTTCAAGTCGAAAAGCGACGGTTCTAATTTTAGCAAGAATTTTGAAGGGTCCAATATAACGCGGGTTCAACTTTCCCCGTTTCCTGAAACGTATCACTCATTTCCAAGACGATACCTTCAACATGACATTACCTCCAACTTGAAATTCTAAGGGTTTGCGTCTCACGTTATCATAATTCTTATATTGATCACGATTACCCAAATCGTGTCGTAATTGCTTGTTGTCTTTGGTAGGCTTGTGATAAAGTCCATAGCTATATTTTCCCATTCCCCATGGGGTATTTCTGGTTATACCAGTAAACCGGATGGCTTCTGATAATCGTCCCTCATCTTAAAACACGTCAAGTACTTGTTGACATAGGTGGTGGTGCCCGCTTCTATGTCGGGCCATCCGTACAACTGCTTTAGATTATGATATATCTTTTCCAATCCAGGGTGGATGAAATAGTTAGATTTTTGAGTGACTCATGTATGATCAATTTTCTTAAGTCTTTACAGTGTGATAACCAATTCCTGCTCCTAATGCAAAGAGTTCTATCGAGACGAGTCTCAAAATCCTTGTCCGTACCATGAAGGTTCTCATCCTTAACGTTCTCTTTCTTGAGAGCTACTTGTGTCTCATGAATTTTTGGCGGTATGTTTTAATTAATGGTCATCACTAATGCTCCCACCTTGAGAGGCTTAGTTCCTTTCTGCTTAGAGCATCTGCTGCAACGTTTGCTTTTACAAGGTGATATCGAATCTTAAAATCGTAATCACTGAGCGATTTTTAACAATCTACGTGGTCTCACGTTCAATTCCATTTGATCTAGAATGTATTGTAAGCTCTTATGGTTTGTAAACATGGTATGCTTTATGCCATACATGTAGTGTTCCCAAATCTTGAAACTAAACACTATTTCTCCTCATTTTAGGTCGTGTGTCGGGTAGTTCTTCTCATGAACTTTCAGTTGTCGAGAGTCGTAAGCTATCACCTTCTCCTTCTGCATCATTATAGTACCTAATCCATTATGCGAGGCGTTATAATAAACCACAAAGTTTTTTGTTTTGTCAGGTAATGCTAAAATCGGTGCACTACAAAGTTTCTACATTAACAGTTGAAAGGCTTCCTCTTCTTTCTCTTCCCATTCGTATTTCACATTTTTCTGAGTTAGTTTGGTTTAGAGGCTTCTCTATCCTAGAGAAACCTTCTATAAATCGTTAGTAGTAACCGGCAAGACCTAAGAATTGGCATATCTTTGTTGGAGTCGTGGGCGTTACCTAATCCTTGATTGACTCAATCTTGGCGGAATCTCCGTGAATGCCTTAACTATCAACAACGTGGACAAGAAATTTCACTTTCAGGAGCTAGAATTCACACTTAGAGAATTTGGCATACAATTCCTTATTCTTAAGTAATTTTAAGATAAGCCTAAGGTGTTCCTCGTACTCCTTATTTATGCTTGAGTAGATAAAGATATCATCAATGACTAGTATCATAAACTTATCCAAGTACGGTTTGCACACCCGATTTATGGGATCCATGAATACCTTTGGTGCATTGGTCAAACCAAATGGCATGACCTAAAACTTAAAATGTCCATAACGGGTCCTAAATGCAGTCTTAGAATGTCCTTTTCTCGAACTCTAGTTGGTGGTAACTAGTCCTTAGGTCGATTTTTAAGTAAATGCTAGATCCTCGTAGTTGATCGAAAGAGGTCATCAGTCCTATGTAGCGGGTAACGGTTCTTCACGGTTAGCTTGTTCAATTCTTGATATTTGATGTATATCCTGAAGGATCCATCCTTTTTTTGACAAAACAAAGCCGGAGCTCCCCAGGGTGAGGAACTGGGTCTTATAAATCCCTCTGAGCATATGACATACTACGCCGGAGATGGTCAACTCTCTGCCTCTCAACACCTAACATGCCTTTGAGTCTCATGTTATCCCGCTCTAACGTACCAATCCTATCAAACAACTAAGCTCTCTGTTCACTAGCAACTATCGATGCATACCCATCACTCATATTGCCTTGAATCATTAAGGTTTCATCACCTAGGGGATACAGATAAGCTTCTTATTACAAACATTTACGGCTCTATGCTTTGACAACCAATCCATGTTGATGATACCGTTAAAACTACCAAGTTTTATGAGCATTAAGTCTATATTGGATGGATGATTCAGAAAATTAAGTGTACAATCTCAAATGATAGTATCGACTCCTATGACCTTTTCGTCGGCTAACCCAACAGAGTACTTAGCGTCTATGGTAGATGGGACGATGCCACTTAAAGGGCTAATCTTAGCGGAGGTGAGGCTTCTATCAACTAGGTTCCATGTACTTTCAATAATTTTGTCCTTTGCTTTAACTTTAGGTCCATTAGAAGTTTTGTCGGTACAGAATCTCATTATCTTCATGATTCTAACTGACTAAAATGTAAGTCAATTGAAGGAAATCTCCTAGTTCTCTTGGTTATAACCCAATTAGAAGGATAAGTCCATTACGTTCTAGAATCTTACAATCCGTAATTACCTTGACTACAGGAAGCATGATTTGGTCTTTCGTCCAAGGGTGTGGTGTTTCTATATGATAAGGTCGAGGAAAAATCTGCTTAGTTATGACACTTACGAATGCGAATACGCGTGACCTACATGACTCATGAATACGCACGCAAAATATTAATAAAACACGAGTACAATATAATCCCGTTGACAGTGTAGAGAAAAGAAAGAAAATAGAAATGGAAAGTAAGAGTAAACTGACAAAATTTTATGGTGACTACTCCCAGCATAGCATGGTGTAGCCTGAATTATACATAGGTGGTCAAGCTATGTATAATTTAGGGACTAACGATGAAAGGCTTATTTCGTCTAACTAGTGTTATGTTTAAAAATCTTATACGGTATAAATGATATAGTTTATAAGGTAGCAAAACAGTTCGTAACAATGAAAACAAGGTAGTTTATATAACGACACGAGATATTTTGTAAGATAGCGAAAAATATTTTATGAGGTGATAGCAAAATAGTTTACGAGAAAATTACGTGACGGTTTATAATGTAACAGTAAGGGGTTTATAATATGGTAACAAATAGTTTACGAGCTGACAACCCAATAGTTTATAAAGTGGCAACATAAGTAGTTTATAAGAGACACGAAGTAGTTCATAAGATGACGACAAAATAGTGTATAATTTGGTAGCGAAATAGTCTATAAAGACAACGAAATAGTTCATGAGGTGACAACGAAATGGTTTGTAAGATGATTGCAAAGTAGTTTATAACAGGGTAGCAAAAGAGTTTATAAATAAATGTAAAATAAGTTATAAGATGGAAACGAATTAGTTCATTAAATGATAGTCAGATTAGTTATGAGGTAATAGTAGGATAATTATAAGATGTTGGCAAAACGGTTTACAGAATGATATCAAAATAGTTTATAAGGTGTTAGCGAAATGGTTTATAAAATCATGGCAAAAGAGTTTATAAATGACAACGAAATAGGTTAAAAGATGAAAAACGAGTTAGTTTGTAAAAATGATTGCGAAAATAGTTTATGAGATGTTAGTAGAATAATTTATAAGATAATGACAAAATGGTTTATAGGACGACAATGAAATAGTTTATAGGATGATATCAGAATAGTGTGTTAACCAATAGTGAAATGGTTTATAAGACGATAGTAAAGTGGTTAATAAGCTGTTTAGAAAAATTGTTCGTAGATTGACGGGAAAAAAGTAGTTTATAAATGACAGTAACTCTGTTTATAAGATGATGCTAGTATAGTTCATATGATATCATCCAAATAGTTTATACTAGTAAAACGGTTTATAAAATAATAGTAAAATGGGTCGTAAGACGGTAATAGATTTGAGGAGTACCTTACATAAATTATTAGAGAATTGAAATGTGACTGATGAAATCGTCATGACACAAAATGAACAGAGGGTTTAGAATCATCCACTCGATACATGAAATTCACAGGGAAGTACTAGTGCAAACTCTTAGGGGTTACGGTCCAAGTCTATTTAGGTTTTCACTAGGCAAGGCAGGAGAAATCTCTCCTTAAGCATTAGCATTATATTTTGACGGCGTTAGAGTTCTTGCGAGCTTTTACCTCCCAAATACGGTTTGCACGGTTCAGATTTGGACAATCACTCTTGTAACATCCCGATTTCCATACTCATAATAGGTACCTCAGGTTTCTAATTTGCCACTGCGGTCTCTAAGTTGTTATTGAAACAGGTCTCCTACAATCTCTAGTCATATGGTAAACTCTCTCGTATTTGTTACACTTCATAGTGCATGGCCCAGTGTGGTGCAACTTACGTTTGTTGTCAGTTGGTGGGAAAACTTTCATACATATCAAATTTTGTTATTTGGTCTAGCAATGTAAGCTCTCACGGCCTTTTGTCGTTTATTTTGTTATTGGCATTCCTTACTACCTTGGTTTCCTAACGTACGACCTGATCAATTTAGTCGTGAGCCATGTGGATTCTTGCCTCATAAATAGCAATAGCTTTAATAGCATTAGCAATTCGTTGAGGTTATAATACACTCGATCCTCATAGAACTCATTCCTTGTCTTGTTGTTGGTATTTTCTTTAAAACCGAACAGAGTAAAGGAGATAAAATAAGTCGAATTTCAAAAGTCATGTTTCCAAAAATGGAATGTTATGAGGTGATGGGTTAAAGTTGTGTGCGAATTAATCAGCATGTTCCTGGAAGTTACGAGAAGTAAGAAAAAATTGAGATGTAACGAGATGACGTAGGTGTTTCAACAGTTTGGGGTGGGTGCTCAAAGTCGTCTTCAAAGTCGAATAGTAGGATAACCAGTGGGGTCGGCAAACTGTAACGGGTTTCAAAGTTATGCAAAACGATATAATGTAAAGTCGTGAAACGTTTTAAAGACCATCGTATTACTTACGATGTTTTAGAATAAACGAGACCATTGTGTCACTCACAATGTATTAGGAAAATTTAGGGACCATTGTGTCACTCACAATGTCTTTGAAAAGTTTAGTACTTATATAGACAACTTCTATACAAACAGGTGAGGAAATATACGTAAGGAAAACATAACCGCAAAGAAAAGATAAACTCAAGACAAACGTAAGCTCATAGCAAAATAGAGCTCAAGGGCAAAAATAAACGCAAAGCAACATAAACACAGGGAACGATAAACGCAGGGCAAAGGTAAACCCATATCATAGCAGGCTCAAGGCAAAATGATACTTACGTATATGCCATAGCAAAAGCACGTATAAGGCACACATAAAAGCACGTAAGGATCACATATTGGGTATAGAACAGACCTAGATATTCTACCTGGTTCTCTATAACCTTGGCTTTGAATACCAATCTGTCACACCCCTAAATGAGGCCTGGACAGAATAGGTGTTCGAGGGCGTGACTTCATAATAATTCGGACCCAAGGCTAAGGGAACGACCACTAATGGATGTTTTGAAAATCATAACTCGTTGCATTTATTAAAAATGGATAAGTCTTACAAGATATCAAATGAAATTAAATGTTGCGGAAGCGTAATTAAGTTTTCAAAAGACAACGAGTATGATTGATAAGAAAAGTCTTGAAAGATGATATCATATTGCACGTAGACTCCACATAGCACATCAGAGAAGCCCAAAGCTAAGCACTTGAGAAAAACATGCTAAAACGTCAACATAATGTTGGTGAATTCATAGGTTTAATTTAAACGTAATCATAGTGGAGCACAAGTTTCAAAACGTATGCGGCAGTTATAACAGATACAACTTTACATAAAAAGTATTTACGTTGCACTAAGCTCATGACACCGAAGCTAATGGGGAAGGTAGCATGTACATTGCCATATAAAGTTGCCCTGGTAGGTGTCTGACCAAGACCACCCAAGTTAGGTTCGAGATGAGTTACATCCGTTGGCATGTACAGTCCGTCATACCCGACCAGTAAGAATTACCAAACCCGAATGGAGATTATCAGTCCCAATAGATCTATTTATTTACTCGTGCTTACTCAACCAGCCAGTTGGTTACAAGTAATTAACGGTTCATGATAATACGTGCAAATAGTGGTCTAACGCTACTTAGGCAATACGTAAACAAGGGGAAATATCACGTAAAGTACTTGTTTCCGGTTTTTAAAACAAGCAATGTTTCTCACCCCAAAGTTATAAAACATTTATTCAAAACAAGTAAAAATGGGGATATGAACTCATAGTAAACGGTGAAGTAAGGCAGCTAAAAATGAATGATCACACGGTGGCATACAACTGTACCCGGTCACAACCTAGTAAATAATGGTTTGGTTCAGAATTGATACGACGCGAAATTTATGATGGTGCATAAGAGTTCTTAAGCGTAGTTGTACTATTGATTTGAGAAAAGTTTTAGTAACGATGGTTGTGTGGTGGTTGTAGTAGTTTTGACTCCATAAAACGTATTACGATAATTAGCATAACACATATAGTATAATAGAAAAATAGACAAAAATAAATAAGTTTCGGCAGTTTACCCGGTAACCCAAAATAATAAGTTGAGATGTCATTAATATAAATATTTTCACGTTATTAATTTACGTAATCCGTAATAGAGGTTTTATATTTATAAAAGATATAAAAATATATTTTTTCGTCTTTTAGTCGGGTATTAAAATAATACTATTTATTATTTTGTCATTTTGTCGTTATTTAAGAGAATACTTAATAATTTATATAAAAGTTTGTTGCTTAACTTATTCATCATGTTTTAGTATAACAAATATTTATTTATAATAAAGTAAAGTAATTTCGTCCTTTTGTCGAGATTTGGGAAAATAAGTTTTCAAAATATTTCTAAGTATAAAGATTTTTACAAAATTTCGGCATGACCCGTTTGTATATATTCGTTTTCCAAAGTCATAGACTTTATTCCAAAACCATTTTCAATAATATTTTCACACTTTCTGACTAACGCTAAATCTCTACTTTTTATTCAAACGATAATCAACAATTTATTTTCCGCTTTAAGTCGATCTATTTGAAATGCTTAAATAAATTAAGTTACGTAAGTACATATATATATAGTAGTATTAATAAGCTAACATGTAGGTTTAAAATAAGCAATAAGCCCTTGATGAAATAAGCTGAAACCCAACGGACCCTTATTGGGCTTTTAGGCCCAATAAGCCTAAACGTAATGCCCGAAACAAAATAAGTACAACACTAAACCAATAAGCAAATAAGTGAGAAAATAAGCACCTAGCTTATTAGATAAGCTATAATAAGCCAATCCAATAAGCTATGCAGTGAGCTTAAGGCTCATGACTTGGGCTTTATGTTGGGCCGAAACCAACCCTGCAAACCAAACAACCTTGGGGCTTATTTGTTTAGCTCGTTAAGCTAAAATCCTAAATATTTATCAAATTAGCTACGAAAATAAGCTAGAAAAATAAGATGAAACTTGGATAAGCATAAAGTTCAAACCTTTATGGCTTTCCTTCTTGCTCGACACGTGTATAAGCTCAAATAAGCCATTCGAGCTTATCAATAAGCCAAGAATAAGCAATAAGCACTTTGGAAAAGTATTTCTTTTTGACAAATTAACCACAACAACACAACTATGTTTCCCTATATTTATTCTTATAGATTTCGAACCATATATAAGCCTTTTTAAGGTTTCGTAAATTTTAAAACTTTGATTTTTACAAAAATACTTGTACAACTAGCTTATTCATGTGGTAAGATCAAAGAAAGTACAAGATTTTTTTTAGAAAATATGAACTTACAAAGATGATGGATTAAAGAGGATGAATGATCAAGAAAACAACCCAAATGTTGTTAGAATACCCAAATAACTATATAAACCAACTAAAAATACACTTTATCTTCAATAATCTTGGTTAAAAATCAAAATATGATGGATGATTATAAGAGCGTGTGTCTTCGTCGGCTATAAAAGAGGAGAGGGGAAAGAGAGCAAAGTTTTGTGTGTGTTTTTATTGTGAGAGAATGTGTGTGTTTTTATTGATCTGAAATTTACCGGGGGTCACAAATTTGGCGTAAGATGATGTTAAATTTATTTAGTAAGGCGGTGTAAAGGTCTACTTAGTTACTATAATTTCTAATTCAGTTCCCTGTAACAGACACATTTTATGAATACACACTCAAAGCTTTGTTTTTTCGAGGATATAAGTCAAAAATTAGTTTTGACAAAAGTTTTAAGGTGACTACTCCCAGCACGGCATGGTATTGTCTCATTTGTAGAATACCTCTTGTTGGATCCTACTTTAATAGATCGAATTCCTTAAGCTAATTTAAGGTTTAGTTATATTAGATAAATCTAACACAACTATAGTAGAAACTTTGTTAAGTGTATTAAAGATTATGTGGAATCTAATCTTTAATATTAGAAGAATTCTTAATGAAACAGTAACACAAGATACAATTCAACAAACAATAAAAGCTCTAATATTATTAAGAATAATATGAATACTCTCCTAGTATTAGGGTTACAAAACCTTGAAGCTATGAGAAACACTTATCAAATCGTAAACAACATAAACAACTAGGGATGGGCACGGTACCGGTCCCGTACCGAATTAGTGGTACCAATTTTTTCCCGAGCATAAGTTAGTGGTACCGGTACCGTACCGAACGGGATTCGGGTACCGATATCGATACCGGGAAATCAACGGTTTATCACGTTTTTTTGGTAATTTCCCGATTTGGTAACGGTCCCGTACCGAATTAGTGGTCCCGATTTTTTTTACTAGAATCATGGTACCGGTCCCGTACCGTGTACCGGGATTCGGTACCGTTTCGGTACGGAACCGGTACGGTTCCGGTTCGGTACCAGGATTCGGGTCTATATGCTCATCCCTATAAATAACATATATATTAAACTCTATACCCTAGGACCTCCGTTTATACACCAAGGAGTCCTAGTCAATTTACAATATATTCCTAAGACTTAGAATATTCTCTACGATCTATTATATAAATAACTAACTGTTGAGTTTGACCTAGGCTCCATCTAGGATTATAAATAACAAAGTTCATAGATACATATGCGGCAGAATTAAAACATAGAACAATGATATTTTAACAAGGTTTTTACATTCACATACAAGCCGCAATTCTATATGATCAGTATAGAACGATTACCTAACTGTAACAGGATCAAAGAAACCTTTGATCTTAAGGCTAAACCATACTCTAGATGTCTACATCTTTTCTTGTGCATACATAAACTATGTCTAGGGATCTCCTTATATAAGGAGTCCATCTAGACTTACAAAGGAAATCTAATTGTATTAGGAAACTAAACCTTCCTAATCTTTGATCTTTATCTTTTAAGCAAATCTTTTAGAATCATCCATCTTTTGTAGAATTCCAGATTGTCAACTTTGATCCTTTTGTTTCATTCTTTATCCTTTTGAGCAAGTTCTTTTGTATCATCAAATTAATAATTCCCAATAATCTTCCCCTATTTGATGATGACAAAACAAACACCGAACTAATTCCAAGATGATCCATAGTAGCTTAATCTTCAGCGATCTTCATCTTCAAATCTAATCTTCTATGAATGAAACAATCTTCAATCTTCCCCTTAACTTAAGATTTCCTTTGAACTTGTTAAAACTTCTTCAACACAATGAAGTCTTCAACATCTTATTCCATGCCATGCCATCATACATAATAAGTTGCAAATAATATCATCTTTGTAACATCTTCCCTTTTTTGTCATTATCCATTAGGGGACTTGTGAACATATGCAATTTTGATCTTTACAACTACAAACCATATATCACACTTATAATCCAAGCTTTCCAATATCTCAAATTACCCTCCATGACGCATAATAAGAATAATGAATTTAAGCAGTAGAAACTTAAACTAGCAATAATAATAATGACTTAGCAGTAGTAAATGAAAACCTTCCCCTCAAGTGGTGCATGTAACATATCCAAATGGTTAAACACTCTATCATATGCTTCCCTTGAAACCAATATGTTAACCATTTATTGAATCTCTAATTATGTAGGATCTTTGTAATGATTACTGATGGAGAAAACTCAGAATTATAAACTGATGCTGAAGTAGAATATCCCAAACTTGTGTCTTATGTCTTGTACTATCCACGTGACTCCAAACTCATACGTAATTCCTTGAAGTATAAGTAGACCTCAATCTCTTAACAAAATCCTCATCTAAATGAGACACTGAGCACTACAATGTAACTCCTTTAAGTGATAGCAAATGTACGCATTGAGCACCAAAAGTTTGTAGATCACACATTGCTAGATTTGACAAGCCTTCGTCAACATCATTTTTAAGCACAGACAAGTTATCTTTAAAAGTTGCAGGACTTTTAAGATATGATAAGAACACGCACCTGTGAAACTCTACTTTAACGTCAAATGAATAATAAAGAATTATCCCCGTAATCACTTGTTGTGAAATCCCAAAAATATAACCATTTAATCAAACATTTTGTTCTATCCGAGATCCAAACCATGTGTGTTATTCAATATCGAACAATGCTAACAAACCTACAATACCACTTCTTGTCCAAGAACATTCACAAAACATGTTTCAGTTGGGATTTGAAGCTATAAATTTTATCAAATAGCCACATAACGAACCCCTTACAACTTAGGAATAATTACCACCATAAATCAAAATCCCAAACAAGCATGAAACGTAGCAGCACAAACTAATTCTTGGGAGCACAAATATGTAACTAACAACACTATCTTTCAACACTAAGTAGACGTTAGCAACATTAATAATACTTTAGTAGTATTAACACAACCTTGACAGTATTAACGTATCTTTGCAATAGCAGCATTAAGTGTAACATGTGTTCGTCCCCAAGCAGTATTAACTGCTTAACCTAGCAGCATAAACTTAATACTGGCAGCATAAATACTTAGACTTACTACTGTTGCATACAATCACAAATCAGCAGTAGTAAAACTAACGAAGTAGCATTAACAATTTGGGCAGCACTAACATACAAACTGGCAACACTAACACGTTATAGACGCGAATCATAACCTTCCTTATTACTTCCTTTAGTATCATCCTTATCATCCTTTTTTTCAACATACGGAGTCTGATTCGAACATTGTTGTGGCTGGTTCACATTAAATTCGACACCATTACTAGCGCCTGTATCAAATTCAGACCCACAAGGCTGTATTCCAATAGTAAAAACATTAGTCCCACCACCATTCACACCTGTAACCCGGGCAAAAACCCTCAGTTTGTCAATATCAACTTTAGAGGTCAATCATCAATGAGTGTAATCTTAGCAGCAACATTATTCCCCACGTATCAGATCGTCTTCATACTCTCCCTAACCCTTTTCTTTTTCAGCTCTCATAACCTACAAAACAATCATCTTTATATCAATGAATTAAAGAAACAAAATCGCAGAAAACCCTAAAAACTTCAGGATGATATCCGAACCCTGGTTATTCACCCTTTTATAACGTAAACATGATCGTAAACAAGGAAACAACACAGGAGGACAGATTCAGAAGAGATCAGAATCGATTTAGGGTTTACTTTTGTTGCCTGAATCGATTTAGGGTTTATTGTGAGATCCGGTTAAGAAAAAGATATAAAAATAGTCACAGCCTCAAAACACATAAAAATACCTATCCTTAATCCACGAATACCAAATAATTACTTGAAAAACGAGAAGATTAAATGGTAAACAAAGGATTGGGGGCAGATTAGAGTGAACGGAATATGTTGAGAGGGCAGACGGAAATCACCAAGTTGAGAGAGACTTTTAGAATTAGAGAGAAAACCCTAGTTTCACCGAATTTGTTGTTCATCGAAAACCAGAAAACCATACTTGTAAAAACCCTGTAGATCCTAGATCAAGAGCCACCAGGCTCTGATACCAATTGTTAAAATCATTGAGACTTTATCTTTAGATTTAACAAACTCTATTTTAGCAAAACTAGGTTTAACTGTTTTCTTTTGAATCTTAGCCTGAGGCATATCTTCTTCCTCACTATCAAACACCCAATTCTCAATAATTGGAGCACCATTATTCTTCTTAATTGCCTTAGGTTTGTCTGCACTAGCCTTAGCTTAACTAGTCTCACCTACAGGATTCTTAACTGTAGGCTCACTAACTATAGGCTCATTTATAAACTCTTCTATACCAGATAATGACAAATCATGTTTTGGAGGCATAAAGTTTCTTGTATAGGGAGGTGGAACAACATTATACCCTAAACCTGTTTTTCACTTATCAACTATCTAACAGTCTATTAGTTTGCTTAAGCTTTTAGATGAATTCAAGATCCATTGTTGGGAATTATTGATTTGATGATACAAAAGAACTTGCTCAAAAGGATAAAGAATGAAACAAAAGGATCAAAGTCGACAATCTAGAATTCTATAAAAGATGGAGGATTCTAAAAGATTTGCTTAAAAGATAAAGATCAAAGATTAGGAAGATTTAGTTTCCTAATACAATTAGATTTTCTTTGTAAGTCCAGATGGACTCCCTATATAAGGAGATCCCTAGACATAGTTTATGTGTGCACAAGAAAAGATGTAGACGTCTAGAGTATGGTTTAGCCTTAAGATCAAAGGTTTCTGTGATCTTGTTACTGTTAGGTAATCATTCTATACTGATCATATAGAATTGGGGCTTGTATGTGAATGTAAAAACCTTGTTAAAATATCATTGTTATTTATTTAAAACTCCGTTGCGTATCTACATACTTTGTTATTTATAATCCTAGATGGAGCCTAGATCAAACTCAACACTAATACTTATCACGTAAGTAATCTTGATCTCCAAACAATCTTTATCCTTTCTTCTGTCTTTATCCTTTCTCTTACAGTAGAAACTCTTTCAGCAGTCTAATATATACTAACAGTAGTAACTATGAACTAGCAGTACTAACTTTATACTAGCAGCACTAACTACTTGCATATTTTTCATTAAAGTTAATGAACAACACTAACTTTAGCTTAGCAGCAGTAACACAAACCTGAGCAGTAGTAATTCTAAGATCACCAAAAAGTCTTTTAATCCCAACAATCCTCCCCTAAACTTGATATTTATATCCAAAATCATCAAGTTTCTCCATTAAAAGCTTCATTAATCACTAAGAGGATGCTTCCAAACACTTCATTGATTCTTAAGCTTCATTAAAAGCTTCCTACACCAAGTCTGTTCTAAAGTCAACAAATGTATTCACCCTCTTGAAAGCTCTGTCAAACATCTTTTGAATAGAATCAAAAGATTTATTCTTCAAGTCTTTGGGCTTCTTTCCTTCCATATTCTTTAGGTAAGTACACATGATTTTTCTTTGTTGAGCTTGGGTTGGTGGTTTGTTCCTCTTCTCTTCTACTCTTTTAGCTGCAAAATGTTTTCTTCTTTGCTCTAAGAATTGTACAAATAATCTTGCCTTTTCTTCATCAGTCAATTCTTCTTGCTCTTGAGCTTGCAGTCTTTGAGCCAACTGATAATCAGCTTCAACTTTAGCCTGAACATCATCCCAAGCTATGTTGGCTTCTTTAATTTGTTGAGCTTTTTCTCTGGCAAGCCTTTCTTGTTCTTCTTCTTCTTCTTCTTCTTCAGCTTGTAGCTTGAAGGCAAGTTCTTCATCAAGCCTAAAGGGCCCCCTCAATAGTTTCAAGCCTCTTCATAGGCTTCACTGTTTCCACCACTGCTCTTCATTCATAATTCCTTTGCCTTTGAGTGGCTTGAGAGAGGATTTTGAGGTACAGAATATTATTGTATTGTAGTGTTGTTGTTGTTGTAGAACCAGCTCTGGTTATTGTAATCATAACCGTGATCCGCCTTGGTTTTGTGTCACTCCCTTCAACTCTGCCAGTGCTTATGAGCAATGGTTAAACTTCAACATCAGTTATTATAGCAGTACTGCGCGCGGAAGAGAGGTAATTTGCAACATCAATCACAACAACTACTTCCTCAACAACATTTCCACTTTGCTCTGCAACAAATACTTCCTCACTAGCTAAAGTGTTCACATCAAACATATCAGCATCATCTTGATCATTAACCAGGATAATGTCTTCATCAGCATCAATAGCATTTATCCTTCCCTGTTTGGATGCATCCTCACCTAAACTTTCTTTATCTCCAAAGGATTCTACCATAGCTATAAGACCAACTTTGTATAACCTTTTAAGCCCATGATTTCTTGACCTCTTTTTTTATTCAAGCTTCTTGACCCTCCTCTTTAAACTTGCAATCTCATTAGCTTAAGTGGTCTTTGTAGTCTCCAAATCAAGAACTCTTGTTTGTAAATTGGTACATAATTCCATCAATTCCTTAAGTTTCAGACTATCCTCGCCACTTTGAAGTGTGTTACCTCTTATGAGCAGTAGATCATTGGAAAGTTTAGATACATTCTCAAACCTAGCTTGAGCAATTGTATCCCCCATGGTTTCTTGGCGCCTAGGACCACCATCTGAAGTAGTTCCTTGGGAACCAGCTTCATTAGGTATTGCCTTGGATCGGGTCTTAATGATGTTACCACTGTCCTGCTTTACTTCTAAGCTAGAAGTAGTAGTGACAGCCATCACCAAACTGTTATCCAACTCCTTATAGACAGCCTCATCTACTACATGTTCAGTAGGACCACTAGACTGAGGTATCTGAGTGTCCTTTCTCTTAGGCTTCCTAGGTTTTTGTTTCTTTTGAGGTTGAGATGTTGATGGTTGAATAAAAGTGGGTGTGTGATGGGGATTAGTGGAATTTGTTGAACCTTCACCCATTCCTGCTTGATCTTGTACCACCATTGTTTGAAATAATGGTGTTTCCCTTCTAGAAAAAACTTTCCCTACCCTTCTTATGTTTCCAAAAATATTTTTAGTGTGAGAGGGTGTAACATAAATCCTATTATGATGAAATCCCTTCCAGTTGCTTATCCAAAAAGACTTGTACAAACCTTGGACACATCAAAAATTTTCCCACATTATCCAAGTTCTTCACCATACTTTCAAAAATGTATTTTGAAAAGTTGAACTTTTGGTTTGTAGCTAAGCAGATAATTGTAGAAGCCATAGTGCTACTAAACTCATTCCATGCAGTGGTCTTAGAACTTAGACATTGTAAAATCGTATGAATGAGTAATTTCTATTATGGGGAGAATAATGCTTTATAGAAAGTAAGTCTTTGTGAAACTTGCTCATACCCCATTAATGCAAGTTGTTCAAAGATGGTAGCATTGGGTAGAAAATCAACACCCTCAGCATCTTCCAGTTGAAGATCTCTTCTAACAATTGACTCAGTGATGATGATCTTCTTTCCATCCACTAGGGCATGTAACTGTACTTCCCCATTGACAATTTTGACCTTGACAGTAGACCAGAACTGTTCTATGCACGAAATGTATATAGTGGGATTGATCGTTGGTGCATACTTTATAGGGTTTGCATTCAGAAATTCCACAATTTGTTCAAACCTTTTACTTTCAGCGGGTTTAGACAAAAATGCGACCATGTTGTGAGTATTGCAAACTTTAGATTCACCATTTATGTTGGGTTTTGATGATGGATGATAAAATTGAGTTAGGGTTTGTGATTAGAGAGTATTTGAAAGAGTAAAATTGATTAAATGATTGATTGAAACCCTTAATCGAAGTATTTATGAAAATACCCTCAACAGCATTAACTTTCGCCCAACAGTAGTAACCCAACAGTAGTAAGTTATGCCTAGCAGCATTATCTTTCACCAACAGTAGTAAGTTATGCCTAGCATCATTAACTTTTACCAGCAGTATTAAGTTTATGCCTAGCAGCATTAACTTTTACCAGCAGTATTAAGTTTATGACTAGCAGCATTAACTTTGAGTTACCAGCATTAACTCCAATTCCAATCCAAACACTCTGCCTGATTTTAATGTATTCAACTCTCTTTCTATTTTTCAACTCATAAATTCTCTTAATTCTTTTACTCACCAAATCACTCTATCTGTTTTTATTCCAAACAACTCTCTTTCTGTTTTTATTCTTACCAATTCTCTCAATTCTTTTTCTTACCAAAACTCTTTGTCTATTTTCTCTAATAAACAACTTTTCCATCAACAATCTAACACTTTTCTTTGCTTTTTCTGCAAAATGTTAGTCTAAAAACCAAGAAAATACAAGCCATAGCAATTTTCTCAATTATCACAATATTAATTATACCATCAGTATTAAGTATAACTAGCAGTTCTAATTATACTTAGCAGCAGAAACTTTTAATTTCCTGAATAACAGTACTAATTCATACAAAACTCTACAAAAACATAAAGAGATAAACAATTTTAGAGATTTAACATTCCAATACTAGCAATCAAATATTGAAATCTACTTACATCAAAAGCTTTTGTGAGCAAATCTACAACATTCTTGTAAGTATGGATTTTAACCATTTGAATCAATTTCTTTTCATTGCAATCTCTAATAAAGTGATGTCTAATCTCTATATGCTTTGTTTTTGAATGAAAAACAAGATTTTTAATCATGCAAATAGTACTATTATTGTCAATAAGGATCTTGGTATGCATAAAATTGTACCCATAATCAAGTAATTGATTCTGAATCCAAAGCACTTGTCTACAACAACTTAAAGCAGCCACATATTCAGCTTCTGTTGTGGAATTTGCAACCACTGTCTGTTTCTTGCACTGCCATGATATTAATCTACATCTAAGGAATTGACAACATCCTGTTGTAGACTTCCTATCTAAGCTTGCTCCAGCATAATCACTATCAGTGTATGCTACCAAATCAAAAGGAGAATCTTTTGGATACCAAAGGCCTAATTTTGGTTGACCTTTTAAGTACTTAAAAATCCTTTTCATAGCATGAAGATGTGAAACTTTTGGATTGACTTGGTATCTAGCACAGGCACACACTGCAAACATGATGTCGGGTCTTAAAGAGGTAAGATACATCGATGAACCAATCATTGACCTATACATATGAACATCCACTTTTTCACCATCTTCATCCTTGAGTAGAGGCTTTTGAGTTTCCATTAGTGTGCTTGTAGTTTTGACTTCTGTAAACCCAAATTTCTTTAAAATTTCAATAACATATTTATCTTGACTAATAAATATGCCATCCTTTTTTTGTTGCACTTGTAATCCCAAGAAGAATGTAAGTTCTCCCATAGAACTCATCTGAAATTTCTCATGCATCAACTTCTCAAATGCATTGCATAGCTCCTTCTTTGTTGAACCAAAGATGATATCATCCACATAAACTTGGACTAGCAAAATATCACCTTTGTGCCTTTTGATGAATAAGGTTTTGTTAATTTTCCCTCTTTAAAACTCATTGTCTAATAAATATGTTGACAAGGTTTCATACCAAGATTTAGGAGCTTGATGTAGTACATACAGTGCTTTTTCAACCTTGTATACTCTATCAGGAAAGTCTAGATCTTCAAATCCTGGTGGTTGACATACATACACCTCTTCTTCAATCTTCCCATAGAGAAAAGCACTTTTTACATCCATTAGATACACCACAAAGTCTTTAAATGAAGCATAAGCTAAAAATAGCCTAATTGTTTCAATTCTTGCAACAAGGGCAAAGACTTCATCATAGTCAATCCCTTCTTCTTGTGTGTGTTGGGATTAAAAGACTTTTTGAAGTTGTTTGGAAGTTACTGCTGCTAAGGTTAGAGTTACTGCTGCTAAGCATAACTTAGTACTGTTAGTGATATTAGTGAAAAATATGCTAAGTAGTTAGTACTGCTAGTATATATATTACTATTGCTAATAGAAGTTAAGACTGCTCAAAGACTTAGAAGAAATACTACCAAGTAGTTAATACTGCTAGTATAAAAGTTACTACTGTTAGTGTAACTTAGTACTGCTAGTATATGTTAGTACTGCTTGAGTAAAGTTACAATTGTTAGCATAAAGTTAGTGCTAGTGTAACTTAGTACTGCTGATGAAGAATGAAGAAAATATTCTAAGTGGTTACTACTGCTTGTACACAGTTAGTGCTACTGGAATGAAAGTTAATGTTGCTGGTTACAACTGCTGAAAGATTACAACTGCTCAAGGATTAAGACTGCTGTAAAGATAAAGGTTGATTGGAGAACAAAAATACTTACGTGATAAGTATGAGTTATCTATAAAAAGGATCTTAGTGAATATTCTAAATTTTTGTAATATGTTGTAAATCAACTAGGACTCTTTGGTGTATAAAAGGAGGTCCTAGGGTATAGAGTTGTATGTACCAAAATCGTATCAATTCAGATATCTAGAAAAGTGTTATTCGTAGCTTCAAGGTTTTGTAAACCCTAACACTATTAAGAGTGTTTGTTTTATATTGAGGCTGAAAGTTTAGTAAACCATTTGTTATTGATTTTATTTATTACTGTTTCATTGTAATTCTTCTTAGTATCATTAACTAGATTCATCATAGTCTGTGATATTCATAATCAAAGTTTCTACTATAGTTGTGTTAGATTTATCTTGCATAACTATACCTTACACAAGCTAAGGGATTAAAGATCTATTCTATTGGGATCAACAAGTGGTATCTGAGCTTTTGAGAAGCTTTGAATAAGAAGAAACTTTACTACACACAAGATCTACGCTTCTTTAAGGATGCAATGGATACTCAATCTACTCAAACCATCAAGCTACCCAGACTCCAACCTGGTGAGTATGATCTCTGGAAGATGAGGATTGAGCAGTACCTACAGTGCATTGATTACACTCTATGGGAAATCGTAGAAAATGGTAATGCACCCATAGTAACAAAAACTATTGATGGTAAGGAGACTGTTATCTCTCCTATAAGTGTTGAAGAGAAGGCACAAAGAAAGGCAGAGTTGAAGGCTAGAAGCACTTTATTGATGACATTACTAATGAGCGATCAATATATGTTCAACTCCTACAAGGATGCTAAGAGGCACTGAGCAGGGCTATTGAGAACAGATTTGGAGGTAATGCTGCTATAAAAAAAACTTAAAAAAATCTTTTGAAGCAGCAATATGAAAACTTTGCTGCATCCAGCACATAAGTGATTGAGCAAACTTATGAAAGGCTTCAAAAGCTAATTAGTCAACTAGAGATGCATGTTGAAAACATCTCTCAAGAAGACATCAATCAGAAGTTCTTGAGAAGATTCTATCAAAGACATGGACCATGCTACTATTGTGTGGAGGAACAAACAGAGATTGAGACACTGAGTTTGGTGTACCTGAAAGGCTTATGATCCAAGGTCGATGGGAAATCTTTAGCTCAACCACAAACTAACAATGTAGCCTTTCTGTCATCAAGCAGCAACTACAGAGCGAGTTAATTGCTATCAGTCGGTGTTAATACTGCTAGCATCAGGCGTGCTGCTGATAGCTCAACAACTGTTAAAATTTGAGTTGGTGTTGTGTTTATTCCTTCTTAGCTAGCCAACAAAGTCTTCTACAGCTTTAGATATTAAAGATCTATAATAAATCAATCATTGTGATCTAGAAGAGTTGGATTTGAGTGGAACATTGATATGCTGACTATGAGGGGCAAAAAGATTTATGATGAATTACTGGAAGGAGCTGGATATGGACTACAAAGAAGAAAAGAATTGGGTTTGACATGGTCAAAGGTGGAGGTGTTTAACTGCCACAATGACAGCAGGACAAGGGAGCCTGCAATAGATAATTGTCGTGTCCAGTTGAAGAAACTATTCAAATGCCTTTAGTATCTCAGTTGTGATGGCTTTGGCTATTGTTTGGAGTTGACCAAGGAAGAAGGTCCATCCATTTTTTTCCTATATGGCTTATTCTTCAGCAAGTTCAAGTTCTTTTACAAACTCTGAGGTATCTAATGACTCAAATTGTTGTTCATCTTGTTTAGAATGTGTAAAAGATCTAAAAGAACAAAATAAACAATTAGTTAAAGACTTAAGAACAGCTAGGATAAGTGCTGTCTCTTATAAAACTGGTTTAGAATCTATAGAAGCTAGATTGTTAGTCTTTAATAAAAATGAGTCTGTGTTATATCGTAGGATGATAGTAAATACTCTAAAACGTGAAATATATTTAAGAGATTTAGATATTAAAGAGCTTAAAAGGAAGTTAGATTTGGCTACAAAAGAAAAAGATGAGGTTCAACTTACAGTACAAAATTTTGAAAATTCATCAAAAAGCCTAAGTGAACTTCTAGACAGACAGATAATGGATAAGTGTAAAACAGGATTAGGGTATAATGTTGTCCCACCTCCTTATACTAGGAATTTTATGCCACCAAAATCTGATTTAGTTTATCCTAGTCTAGATGATTTTGTTGATGTGAATGAGTCTGTTAGTGAGCCTATATTTGAAAAGCCTACTATTGAGACTAATGAACCTAAGACTGTTAGGAAAGAAAATGGAGCCCCAATTATTGAGGAATGGGTATCTGATAGTGATAAAGAAAATGTGCATAAGGTTAAAATAGTTAAGATGTTTAATAAACCTAGTTTTGCTAAGATAAACTTTGTTAAGTCTACTGAGCAAGTAAAATCTCCTAGGAAAACATCAGTTGATAAGGCAAAACACACCTAATCCTAATGGAAACAGAGAAGAAACTGGACACAAACAGATGGTCTTAAAAATTAGGAAGTAATTTTGAGTTGTTCAACAAGTTTGTAATGTGTGTGGTATTTTTGACATTTGAGAATGATTGCAATAACTGGGTATAAGATCTAAGGTTTGAAAAAACCAGTTTGGGTGACTAATGTTAAATGGTGAAATAACAGAATTTTCTCTATAGTTAAATCTAAATCAGTCCAAATCAGGAACATTGTCTAGATCAGTATTAAATAGGGTCTGGCCTAATTTCACTTAATTGATGCTTGACAAGGTATATACTGTTCAACCAAGATACAACAATGAATAATGCAGGTCCATTTGTAATATTGTGTTTATTAATGCATTTTCAACTGCTGTATAGGCCTTTTGTAAACAATGTAACATCATTTCTTATGTACATTTTTTGTGTATAAGTGGGTTAAGTCTTTTTAATGATAAAATTGGTAATGATGAGTGGCCATATTGCTGTTGGGTATTGTGCTTGGAGTAATTTGATGGCTGTGGGCTAGGGTTAGGGTATATTGGATAATGAAGGGGTTGGCGATATGAATGGGGGGGGGGTGTCACTTTCTTTTTTGGATTGTAATTTAGGGGGCTAGGGTGTAGGGGTATCCATTCATTTCTTCTTTTTGAGTTTTCTTTCACCCCACTGTTGTTCTTTCTTTCTCGTTCTATTCGCCAATTTTTATCAATAAACAATGGTGCATCAATGTCCTTTAAAAGATTTAACTAGATGTTAATAACTTTGAGGGGTTAACAACTTTGACCCCTCAAAGTTATATAACATATAGCAAAGTTAGTCCTTTTGGGATGTGCTTTTGGGGACTTGGCAGGAATGCCCCTTGGAACTTAACTTTCCTAAATTGGCAGTTTTAAACCTTTTCTTTATTTCCTTCTTTTTCTTCTTTTAAAACAAGATTGCCAATTTGGCAATTTTAGCCCCTTAACTTGTTTTTTTCTTCTTTTCCCTTTTTAAATAAGTTTAGGATTTGGCAATTTAAGTCCCTAAACTTATTTTTCTTCACATGTTGACTTTTGGATTTGTCGGGGTTGACTTGGGTTGACTTTTTTAGGCTTTTTGTTTGACTGGACTTTGTCTTTTCCACGCTTTTCCATTCCGTGTCCGGCTTTGTTGTTTTGGCTTCGTTTTTCGTCCTTTTCTTAGATATCCGTTCCTGCACAACACAATTAGCAAAACAAGCGTATATTTGGCATTTTAAGTCCGTTTTTGGTTATTTTAGCTCGTTTTTAAAGGTAAAAGGTATGTGTAATTAAGCACATACCACAGTTCTTAGTGTTGTTAAGGGAAACAAGGAAAATGATGTTAAGACCTCAGCTTGTTGGGTTTGGAAACCAAAAACTAAAGTTATAGACTATGTTTCCAAACACAATAGTGCATCAATGCTATTTAAAAGATTTGACTATGTTGATGCGCAAGGCAGATCCAAGTCAGTAATGGCTTGGGTCCCCAAAAGAAACTAATTTTCCTACCATTATGTGCAGGGCAATCCACAACAAGATTTGAAGGATAAAGGAGCAATTAACAGTGGATGCTATAGGCACATGACAGGAAACATATCCTATCTTACAGATTATAAAGAAATTGATGGAGGATTTATTGCCTTTGAAGGAAATTCCAAAGGAGGGAAAATTACTGAGAAAGGTAAAATATGAACTGGTAAATTAGACTTTGAAGATGTGTATTTTGTAAAAAAAACTAAAGTTTAACCTCTTCAGTGTCTTACAAATGTGTGACAACAAAATGGAGTAGTAGAAAGGAAAAATTAGACACTAATAGAGGCTGCTAGGACTATGCTAGCTGATTCAAAATTGCCAACAACTTTCTGGGCTGAAGCGGTTAATACTGCTTGTTATGTTCAAAATAGGGTGTTAGTAATCAAGCCTCACAACAAGACCCCTTATGAACTTTTTCTAGGTAGAAAACCTGCCTTAAGCTTCATGAAACCATTTGGGTAGCCTGTTACAATCCTTAATACCATAGATCACCTAGGTAAATTTGATGGAAAGGCTGATGAAGGGTTCTTTGTAGGATACTCTACTAATAGCAAAGCATTTAGAGTATTCAATAGTAGAACTAACATAGTAAAAGAGAACCTGCATGTTCAATTTAATAAGAATACACCTAATATTGCAGGAAAGGACCAAATTGGCTTTTTGATTTTGATGCACTAACAAAATCAATGAATTATGAGCCAGTTGTTGTAGGGAATCAATCTAATGGTAGTGCAGGTACAAAAACATGTGATAATATAGGTAAAGCTAGAGTGGAGACAGTACATGGCAAAGATTACATACTGCTACCATTATGGACTCAAGATCCATCATTCTCTTCTAGTTCAAAGGATTCTCTTAATGCTGGATTTAAACCATCAGGGGAGGAGGAAAAGAAGGATGCTAAAGATCTAGGGAATAAAGATAGTGAGGCTTCAAGTATAGAAGAGCCAAGAGTAAATCAAGAGAAAGATTCAAATGTCAACAGCACTAACAATATTAATACTGTTAGTCCAATTGATAATGCTGTTGGCATAGAGGATAACGCTGTTGATGAGAATTTAGTCTATGGATGTGCTGATGATCCAAATATGCCTCATTTGGAAGAAATTGTCTACTCAGATGATGATGAAGATGTTGGTACAGAGGCTGACTGATGTGAGTTAAAATACACATCATTTGTACCCTAGAAAATGCTAATAAACATACTAAAACACTAAAATATGGATAAATATGTTGCAAATATGCTTGTATTGTGTTTTTATGCCTTACAGGTACAAAGGATTGAAAACAAAGCAAAAAGGGTAATTTTCGGGTGACTTTCGAAGACGTTTTTACATTTATCGAAGTTCAAACGAAGTCGTTAATATTCCAAGATCACACCATTGGAAAGAGCACAAAATTACAAGTCTATCGGTACCTTACTTGACCCATGAACCTTCCTTATTTGAACCCTACTCACCCTTATTTGAACCTATAGTATATATATCTGGACCAGGCTAAAAAGCCTATAAATATAACATCTTTGCCTCATTATTATGATGCGTGGGCTTAGCGCAATTGGTTGTGGTGGGGCGTTTAAGACTATGACCTAGAGGTTATGGTCTCGAATCCTGCTATGGCTATCTATGCGATTTCCACGTCAGCGCCACGTGGCGGACCCGACCCATGACCCGACCTGACCCGGCCTATGACCCGCCTGTTGACCACCATTGACCAGAGGTCCGGCGATGGTTGACCGCGTTGACCGTCATTGACCGCCGCTGGGGATAGTTGAATGTCAAGAGTGCTTTTCTTTATGGTAAGATTAAAGAGGAAGTCTATGTTTGTCAACCACCAAGATTTGAAGATCCAGACTTCCCTGACGAAAGTAACAAAGGAGAAAAGGCTTCATGGATTGCATCATGCTCTGAAGAGCTTGAATGAAATCCTTGTCCAGCGTAAATTGTTGGACAGTGGGTTTCAGAGAGGAAAGATAGACAAGACCTTGTTTATCAGAAGGGTCAAAAGTGATATTTTATTAGTTCAAGTATATGTGGATGATATCATTTTTGGTTCTACAAAGAAGTCATTATTGTAGGATCCCTTTGCTTAATGGATCTTAACCTTTAGCTTGTAAAGGGTTTGTTGCCTTAGATAAATCTAAAGTAACAATGATGAAACAATGATTAACCACTATTGATTACGCGGAATTTAATCAACAATGTAAAGAAGAACACAATCAAAACACTTTTATATTGAACTTTGAATCTGCCTAAGTTACAGATTACAAACTATGATTTGCTAATTGATCTTCTGTAGAACTATATCTACTAACTATGCCTCTGGTTCCTTTTATAGACTAAGGAAACCCTAATGGGCTTTACAAAATGCGTATAAAGATAATGCATATCTTTTCCTAAGATATCTCATGCATATCTTTAACTCTAACTAATTTCTGCGTAAGCAGACTTAACTATTACATAAACAGTATTAACTACTTAATACTGCCAGTACTAACTATGATAAACCTTCTACCAGTACTAACTATTACACTAGCAGAATTAACTACAATACTAACAGAATTAAATCTGTTATACAAAATTCCTAACAATCCTCCCCTAAACTTGAACTTCACTTGTTAACTTCAAGTTTCTTGAGTTGTCTTCAGTTTGGGCTTTTGAGAATTGTATCCAAGCATGTCTTCAAGTCCTTAGCTTCTCTTGAATGATGATCTGTTTGATGTTCTTTGAAAAACCAGATCATACTTTGTCTTTTAGTCTTTGTCTTCTCTTCACAGCTACACAGCAACATCCAACTAAGTTGGCTTTATAGTTTTTGGCAAACTACCAGCCATCAACGGATTTGATATGTCTTTACCATGAGCCGTTTGCTATGGACTAGTCAATGCTTCATTGTAGTAACAAGGTGCATTGATAACCTTATAGTTTTTAGCAAACTATCAGCTATCAACGGATTTGAATTCTCTTTACCAGTAGCCGTTTGCTCTGGAGTAGCCAATGCTTTAGTGCAATACTATGGTGCATTGATTACCATACAGTTTTTGGTAAACTGTCAACCATAAACGGATTTGAGAAGTCTTTACCAAAGCCGTTTGCTTTGGACTAGCCAGTCCTTATGCCTATTAAGCATGGTGAACTGATAACCATTTGTTGTGTGGTGGTTAGCCAACACCCAAACCCTTCTCACTTCCATAATAGTCCACAGTTTCCAAAAACATGCCCACTGCTACTGATAACTTCATCACTTTCTAATCCCAGCTTGCTTCTCAATCATCTTCAAGAGTTTATAGCAAACTTCATTCATTTTTCCATCTAGAAGCTTCATTTTCAGCATCACTTGGCAAGCTTCTTTTGACAATGGATACTTTCTATCCGCTAACATATAGATTGTGCATGCCTCCAAAGTTAAACAATGTACTTCACACTTATCATAATATCTCCAACTAACCATCTTTTGTTGAAGTGGTAAGCTCCAAATAACATCTTCATTGAGAGGTGGATCAACCATAGTCCTGAGATCACTCCAAAGCATTCTGTCATAAGCATCTTCAGGTCTATTTGTTCCATACTTCTACATTACCAACCTGTACAACTCTATAAGATCCTCTCTTGTGAAGTCATTAACCATAGCTCCAAAGCTCATGTAGACTATATCAGCTCCATTTGCTCTCATTATCTGATAAATACTTCTTTGACCTTGCTGAAATATCTTCCAATTTACCATACTATCAGATTTTGTAGTCAAAGGAGTATGATTCATAGCCTCTACTGATTCCTCTTTATCAGTTTCTGAATCTTCTTGTGCACTCTTGTCAACCTTTATACCTTTTCTAGCCTTTTGCTTCTTTCTTTTCTGTTCCTTTTTACTGGCCTTCTTCCAGTAACTTTCAGCAACTTTTTCTCCTATAACTGGAACATCTTTATCATCAAACCTTTGTTTCTTTGAAGTCTTTGTCTGAAGCTATTCTCCATATCTTTTCGAGTTTGCCTTTATAGCTTCAAGATTTATAGGAACAAAAGTATCAATCTGCTGAACTAACTTATCAAACTCTTCTTTAATCTCTTTAAACTTCAACTTAATTAATAACTGAGAAACTCCAAGTTCCTTGATTCTTAAATAGTTTGACATATAGATTCTTAACTTGACTGAGCCATGGTTTTGTTTCTCTTTGCCTTAGCTCTTTCCTCTGCAAAGTGTTTCTTTCTTTGATTCACCATTTCTGCCATTCTTTTTGCAAAATCTTATTCAGGAAAATCTTGTCCAAACACATCTTTTGACAACTCTGCATTTGCTTATAGCTTGGCTCTAATAGCATCCCAGTCCCTTCTTCATATAAAATTGGACTCATATTTTGAACTTGAGCTTTTCTTTTCTTTTGTTGTTTCTGTCAAAGCTTCCTCTTTTGCCATTTCTTTTGACCTAATCATTTTTAGCTAAATGAATCTCCTTGAAACTTCATCATCCAAATGAGCTTGCAACTTTATAGCCTCTTCCAATCCAGCTTCCTTTTGTCTTACTTGTTCTTTAGTTTTGTAAGTAGCCTGGATATCCTCTTCAAACCATTTGGACCTTTCCTTCCCCTTTACACCCTTTTACAGTAAACCAGAAACAACTTTAGTATCTAACCAGACTAACTTCTTCAATACCAGTATTAATCTCTTCTCTGCCAGTATTAATCTCTTCTTCAGCATCAAATCCAGTATCAATCTTTTTAGCTATAGACCTTGCTCTCCTCCTGTATCTCTTGCCCTTATCAGTTGATTTTTAATTGCTAACCACACAACTTAAACAAAACACCCAAGGGCCCTAAACCAACTTGACAAGTTTTTAGCTGCCTCCAAGATTGTAGGAATGATTTCTTCTTCTTGAACCTCCCCTGAAGCTTTTGTAGGAGTAACAAAATCTGTTGACTTCTCTTTCATGGATTCTATAACCAAAGAAACTAGAGGATTATCATCAATATCCTGAATTCTCCTCCCCTGATCCTCTGGTTCTTCACCCTCTGATTAAGATATGAGTACTTTCTAGGATTTCTTCTTCAAAGCTGTTTCTAGAGATTTCACCTTCTTTACCAATTTAAGCACAACATTCCTTAATGTCTGCTTAGTTTCCTTCAACTTCGTCTCCAAACTAGTAACCCTGGTCATCAAGATAGGTATGAGCACCATTAATTCTTTAAGTTGCATACTATCCTCAACACTTCCTAATGTATTACCTTCAGGGAGAGGTGCTTCATAGGACCTAGGTGGTGAAAAATGAGGTGATGATTAAGGTGGTGAATGAGGTGGTGATTGATATGGTGAATGAGGTAGTGATTGATATAGTGGTGAATGAGGTGGTGATTGATGTAGTGGTGAATGAGGTTGTGGTGATGGATGAGGTGGTTGGGATGTGGATGGTATTGGATCAACAGGTGTGTGATGGGGTTCAGCTGGTTGTGCTGAGCCTTCCTTGACCACAAGCTGCCCTCCTGCAACATAGCAGGCACAATGTACATGTCCATACATAACCCCTTTTCATGTTTGCAAAAAGCTTTTTGGTCAAAGTTGGGGCTAAATACCTTCCTTTATTTTCAGTTGTAATATCCAAAATAATTTGTAAAAACCTTAGATACATTAAAAATTTTGAATTACTCTCTAAGTTATGAACCATCCCATCAAAAATCATTTTAGAAAAATTATAAACCCTATTGCTAGATAGACAGATTAATGCAGTAGCAATAGTACTACCAAATTGATCCCATCTACCAGACTTAGGGCTTAAGCAATGTAAAATATGATGGATTAAAAATTTCCATGAGGTGTAAAATTCTTTTTTCCACAAAGTAATTTACCCTCAGTAAACATATCCCCAATTGGCTAATCCAGCATATATTTCCAGCATCAGATAAATTAATGTATCTTGTAGCATCTGCCACTTGAAGTTTACTTCTAATAATGCTTCATATAATAACTCTTTAGAGTCTATAGATGCTACTAATTGTTGAGTCCCATTAGCAAGTGTTCTGACTGTGGCAGTTTGCCAAGGAACTGTTTTGTCTAGGAGTTCATAGATAGTAGGATTAAGAGATAAGGCATAACCTAGAGATTGTACCATTAAAAAAAATCCTCTATACCTCAGTGAAACCTACAACTTTTCATTTGGTATCTTCAGGAAAGCGACCAGTTTTGCTTTGTCTGAGTACTTTAGATAGGCCATATGAACACGTTTTTGAGCAAAAAGTCCGAAGAATTCAAAATTCTAGTGTTGGTTTGATACGATGGAATGACTAAGTTGCTGTAGAAGAGAGAATTGAGTTTTAATAAATCGATGAATAATAGGTTTCTTATTAGAACCGACGTAAAAGAAGGTTACTTAAGAGCAAAGAAAGATATTTTATTAAAGAAAGTGCAGTAAATATCCAAATAGAAAACCCTATGTTAGAAGTACGCGCCGTAAAAATCTCTAACGGTAATATTTAAAAGAAGAAAAGTCAATTTTCCCTCACCAGCACCAACGGTCATCTACCATTATTAAAATTAGTCTACCAGTACTAATATAGTCTACCAGAATTAACATATAGACTACCAGTATTAACATATAAATCGACCAAATAACTTTAAGTCCCACAGAATTAAACAAGTAATCTACCAGAATTAAACTTGTAACTACCAGAATTAACTCTTAATACCTTAGTACTTACAGACCATAGATGAGTTGTATTTACCAGGACTGCTTCTATCCATCCTCAAATTCATGCTTATCCTGAAAAGTTAGTGCAAAAACAAGAAAAATGCTACAATATACCATGAACTTGAACTAACTATAACCTATCGACCAACATTAATACCCTAGTAGTATTAATGTAAACTAGTATGTACAAACTTTACAATTTAACCTCCCCTCAAATGTAACTGCAGATTTAACATTCCAATGCTGACCACCAAAAAAGTTAAACCTGTAACATCAAATCCTTTGGTGAGAAAGAGTCTGCAACATTTTGATCTGTGTGAATCTTGAGAACATCTATCAAATCTCATCTCATAACAATCCCTTATAACGTGATGTCGAATCTCAATTGTACTTGGTTTCTTGAAGTGATAAACTGGATTCTTGACACACATATGGTGCTCCTCATTGTTAATATGATTTTGTGTTCATGAAGTTAAAGCAAAATCATCATTTGGTTTTTGTAAATCCAATACTTGCCCACAACAATGCGCCATTTCACAACATATTCTTCTCAGTAGTAGAATTTGCCACAAGTCTGTCTTGCTTCTTGCACTTGCCAAGATATAGAGTCTTCTATTGCTGACCAAGAATTGACATCCAACCATTGATGATTTCTTGTCCAAGAAAAGCTGGCTCCTGCATAATCACTATCTGAGAAAGTCTTGTATTCAAAAGAGGAATCCCTAGGATAACATAACCCTAGTTTGGGTTAATGTTTGATGTATCTAAAGATTCTCTTTACAGCATGTAAATGTGAAGCTTTAGGAGTGACTGAAACCTATTGCATAAGCGACAGACAGCAAACAGATGTCTAGGCCTGAATCAGTCAATACACCGTGAACCAATCATTTATTGTATTCATGCACATCTACCTTTACACCATCTTCATCTTTAACCAATGGTTTGTTTGACTTAATAGGAGTAGTAGCTATTTTTATGGAGCAAAAATCAAACTTCTTGAGAATGTCAGCTACATACTTGTCTTGACTAATGAAGATTCCATCAGTTTATTGCTTCACTTGTAGTCCCAAAAAGAATGTAAGCTCTCCCATAGAGCTCATCTGGAATCTTTTATGCATAACTTCTTCAAATTCAGTACACATAGACTTCTTAGTAGAGCCAAATATGATGTCATCCACATAGACTTGGACCAACATAATGTCACTCTTATTCTTCTTGATAAACAAGGTTTTGTCTATGGTACCTCTTCTAAAACCATTCTCCAACAGGAAAGAAGAGAGTGTCTCATACCAACTCTAGTACTTGATGTAAGACCATAAAGAGCTTAACCACCTTATAGACGTTGTTTGGAAGAGCAAGCTCACAAAGCCCTGGAGGTTAGAATGAACATAAACACCTCTTCTTCAATTGTGCCATAGAGAAAAGCACTTTTAACATCTATTTAATAGACAAGAAATCCCTTATATGATGCAAAGGCTAAGAACAGCCTGATTGCCTCTATTCTAGCAACAGGTGCAAACACCTCATCATAGTCTATTCATTCTTCTTGTCTATGACCTTGAGCTATAAGCCTGGTGTGACAATCCGTCAATTTCAGGTCGTTATTTTATTCTCGAGTATTAATTATAATTTTCATTTTTATGTTGAGATATGAACTCACGACTAACCGGGAGAATTAAGGCTTACAATTGTAAATTACGCGACGTTTATGAAGAACCGGCGAATTCTACGTTAAGCATTGACGTTTATATTTCCAAAATGCCGTAGAAATATTTTTATTGCATTCGTTTTTATGTTTCGTGTCTCGTACTATTTTTACGTTTTACGAAAAACGACTACAAATCGTACCTTTTTAAATATCGGACTTTGAAAATACCCGCATTTACAAAATGTGGGACAAGTTTTTAAACTTATCCCACTAATATCACACCCCATTGGGGGGCGGCACAAACAAGGAAAATCCTCCCTTGTGATTGGCTAGGGTGATGGTGCAATAGCATTTCATGCACTTAGACACTTGGCACTCCATCTCCATGCATATATAAACCAAATTTTTACCATCAAACACACACACAACTCATATTTTCAACTCAAAATCAGATCTAGCTCTCTCTCTATCACCCTTAGACGCCATTCATCTCACTCAAACACCCATTCCATAAATTTTTAAAGATCAATCAAGAAGAACACTAGTAAAAATGACAACCTAGTATATTCCTTGTAATTTTTGGAGGTGATTAAAAGGGTTTTCAAGAAGGTTTTACACTTTGGGGCTGAAGTTAATTGGGTTTTATAAAAGCTATTTGGGTAGAGAAAATGAGGGTCAAAGTGTTTTTGGAGTAAACACTAAGTTTGGATTTGAAGACTACATCAAGTCTTGTTGTTATTGTTGATCATTTGATCATCATCATCATTTTCTTGTGGTAAAACTTTATAAGTTTTGTTATCATTTTATTTTGATTTAAAAATGTATATGTATATGTATGATATATGATGATCAAGTAAAAAATAGTTTCATGCATGCTTAGATCTAGTTAAAAATGCTTAATCAACTATTGAAACTAGCTAGAAATCACTAAAATTTTTAGCCGAATTAATAGTACAGTTCTAGAATTTTTTGAGTAACTTTGAGAGTTTAATTTGAATACTCTAGAGTATTATACAAATGCCTTGTGATCATGTATCCAAAATTGGATCCCCATGTTGGAATGTAAAAAGTTGAGTAAGTTATGAGACAAAATACTAGAAACAATTGATTCTGACCTTGCTAATATCAGATGGCACAAAAAGTCATACTTACGTTACTGATTTGTTAAAAAGCTAAAACTATGAGACATAGATAAGACTCATGTAGTTCTGACAATGGTTGATCACCAATTCATATGGTTTGGTAAATGGCATCAAAAATGGGTGAAAGTGAGTTTTTTCATCTGAATTTGCAACTGACCTTTGTGTAGTGATTTGTCATAAGTTATATGATATACTTAAAAAAATTATAAAAGTTAACATTGGATCTGTAAAATATATACTACTTCTGAAACTAAAGGATGTTAAGTTTTCAATTTTTATTAAAAAATCCATTACGGGTATTAAAATACGACTATTTATGTAAACCTAAACGTATATAAAAGTTTACTCTACATGAACACTATAATTAATAAAACGTTTTTACCACTAAAACCCGAGGTGGTAGGACCCACTTCTTGGGAGTTTTTAAAAGTTAACTTACTGATAATAAACATGTCCCGACCTCGAGAACCCGAAAATTTATAATAAGACTCATTTACAAGCTTGAATGGGCCATAAGGCCTAATTGGGCCACTAGGCCCAATGTATTAAAATAGACATATTGGACTTGGCTTTAAGCCCAACCCACTTGGGCTTAATTAATGAGCTAAGACCTGGTCTTGGGTTAATAATATCAACCTAATAACTTAATGGGCTTGCTTATTGGGCCTATTGGGCTTTTTGGACTAATTTAGACAATACTAGTAAAATGGCTAATAAAAACAAGTTAAAAACCTAGAAAACTCTAAGTGTGAAATAAATATGTTGCAAGAGTATGATCATCATATAAACTACATGTATACATATACTTATTTATTTATGAGTTTTCATTAAATTTTATCGACTAGAAACCTAAGACCCGTTACAATTTGTATAGGTCTCGGTTGATCGACGCGCTTACACCCGAAGTTCTTATCTATCGATATTCTCATCCGACATCACTAAGTGAGTTCATAGCCTCGCATTTTTACACTTTAATTGTTTTATAAACCCGCGAGGGAGATAACATGCTTGTTTTTAAAATAGAACACAAGGGAGATTGTATGCTAGTAGCCTTGATTATTATAAGTTAGATTAACTCGCTAGATAAAAGACCCGCGGAAATCATGAATTGTTAATTGCCAGGTAATGGCATACGCTTATACATGGAATAGTACTATTTGGAGGCTGCCACCTCTAATCTATGACGACTGGTTATCGTCAAGTATCGAGAATATGACACAACGGATGCGTTGTATAGAGAATAATATGCACTCATAGTGAAGGTTATGTGGGCATAAACCATGTTGGAACCTAACATAATGATATGGTAACGTTCGATTCATGAGGCTTATAATAATCCCCCCTATAACGTTGTCTGATCCACATCGTTATAATCCTAAAATTGTCTGAGAAATATACTTGTGTCGGAAGATTAGATGTTGTTAACCCCAACATATTTTATGGTTTTATATATAAAAACCCAATGGTTTGCACTCATCATATAGTTGACGATTAGCATGTTTATTGAATCTCAGGTCCTTGAAGGTAATTCTGCAATGAGAATTTTGGTTGTCGCTTATGTGGAAACCTAAATGTTTTGAAATGCCCATTAAAATACAAATCAATTTCGAAATGATTTGCAAATATGTTGTATGAATATGAAAAACAATTTTAGAACCTAAAAGAATCGTAAACTTTTTTATTATCGAATAAGTATTTAAAACGTCTTCTTTTTGCGTCGTTTTTCTATGCTTGAGTTTTAATATTTTACGTAGCACCCCAAAATGACCCTTCCCTTGAGGATGTATAAAATAGGTGTTACACCTGGCTTTATTCTTCACAACAATGCTTCTCTCATCTCTCTTATTTTTGAAAACCTACTTAGTGCCAATTGCCTTCTTTCCAAAAAGCAAATCCACAAGTATCTAAACCTGCTGTAACTTGAACTGGAGAAATTCCTCTTGCATTACCTCAACCTATAGTCTTGTGTTCTTCTTGAGAGAGAAAACATGCAAACAAACAGTTCTGATGATCCTTGTAGTTTGTTCTGTTTTGTCTGTGAATGGTAAATTACATGGCTTGTTGTGCTAAAAAGCCTTTTGAAATCTTCCCACTGTTAGAACTGCTGATGAAGGATCTCCTAGAATTTGTCTTTTTGGATGATCCTTATGAATTCTGAGTGTGGGAATAGGACTAACAGCAATGGTGTTATCCATGTTGTTGAAATTAGCCACTACACCCACATCTTCACCATCATCATAAGCTCCATTGAATATTCCATCCTTTGGGAGAGTGTTAGAAGCATCTTCTAAGTCAGGCATATTTGGATCAATGGGTAAATCGGCATTAGGGAGAAAAAAGTAATCAATCAATTGAATATTTTTTTTTTTTTGCCTCCAAGATAATTAAATGATGATTCATCAGTATTTGCACCTGTGGAAGTACTAGCAGCACTAACATTGGGTGTTGACCTAACAGTAATAACAAAATGATCTACCATACTAACAAATTCCTAGTCTTACTAAATTAGTTATACTGGTAGCATGAGTTGCCTTCTTTTTAGATGCAATTCTCTTCTTATTCTTCTCAAAGGCTTGTCATATTCATCTTCATACATTAGCAACCACTTCTTGAGTAACCATCATCTTAAGTTTCATCATGCCAGACTTGCCTCATCTCTGGCATCTGATGTTGTCCCTCCTTGTCACACACATCTTCTGAAACATGTATACCCTTGTCTGGAGAAGCATTTTTAGAATTTTGTTCTTGTGCATCTTGAACAACATCCTTTACTGGAATCCTTGTCCTACAAGGTTGAAGTGGAAGCAGTATGTATTCCTGAGTAGGTCCTTTATCTTTTCCTGATGAGCCTGCAACATAAGAATCTTGTGTACTTGCATCCATAATTACCTGATTTTCTACACTAACAGGAATATAATTCATTGAATTGGTGAGAAAATCAAGATCAAACATCCAATTTCGAGACTAGTTCCTGCCACATGTGGTTGATCTGCAAGAAAATTTAATAGTGCAGATTCTCTCTATCTACATAATGTCCCTTTTGTGAATACCTAAAGGCTATTACTATGAGTAGAAGTATCCAAGCAAAATAACCGTCAACAAGATTCCACAATTTGCCGAAGAAATCTAGGTGTTCAAAATAGGTCAAGGGCACCCAAAGGTCTCATAAAACTAATACTAGGTGATTTACCTAATAATAGTTCATAAGTGTCTTATTTTGAGGTAAGGTCACTAATAACCCTATTTCAGTACATAGCAACAGTAGTAACTGCTCTGCCTAAAATGGGATCGGTAAAAAGTGATCTACTAATCATATTTCTAGCTGCCTCAATTAGGGTCCTGTTTTTTCCATTTATTATGCAACACCATTCTGTTGTGGAGTTTAGAATATAAACTCCCTTTTGATTCCTTTCTTAGCGAAATCATTCATAGCAAAGTTCTAAACTCATTCCCATTATCACTCTAATGATTTTAACATTATGATTCATTGTTTTTTCTAACCTAGGATAAGAAATTACAAAGGAATTCAGAGTTTCATCCTTTGTAAGCTAAAAAATACCCAACTAGATTTGGCTGAAATCATCAGTCCCAACCCAACACAGTACCTTTTCTTGTTGATGCTTCTATAGAGACAGTCCAAATAATCCATGTGAAGTAATCTAGGGCTTACTGAAGATTCTAATCTAACTTGGCCTTTACCAGAGGCCTTATGTTGCTTACTCCTTCTTGCAGGCAACACAAGTGTGGTCCAGTACCAAAAACCTTTGAGAGGTATTCCTCTAACTAGGTGACCTTTAACAAGTTTATTTATTTTTTTGAAATTTACATGACCTAATCTCCTGTGCCATAATTTAGACTCATCTGCTGTTGCATTTGCATATAAACAAGTTATACCTCCAGAAGGAACAATGTTCTTTAAATCCAAGCTGTACACACCATCTTTTCTAGGAGCTCTAAGAACAACTTGAACTTTCATCAAGAAGCTTAAAGTTAAGACAAGATAAGGCATTAACTCAGTAAAAAGAACTATTTTTCTTGTCACACATTTGTGAGAACACAAGAAAAGATAAACGTTAAGTTCATCACAAAGTAAACATCATCAAAGAGTCTAAATTAGCAGTTTTGGGATTTATCTTTACACGCTTATTATTACCTCCTTTTGGATCACTTCCAAAAGCCACAAAGCCTCCATTTAAATCTTCATAGTCTAAAAGATAAGCTTTGTTGCTAGTCATATGGCTAGAGCAACCACACCACTACGTTCTACATGCATGATCCTGGTAACAAGATCACTGAGTTGCCCTGCATAAAAGGTAAGAGAATAGTGTCTCTAAGGATCAAGTCCAATACGGACATGGAAATTCCCTTTTGGGTCTACATGCGCCCAACTCAAACTTCTTGAGCATGTAAGAGCATTTACATTTTGTACCCATGATCCTGGTAATTCATCTTTTGGCCTCCCAACCCATTTCGGCCTCTAAGTACATTTTCCACCTTACCCTTACTAACTACTGCCCTTGTCCCAACAGTAGTCATGTTTTTAACCCTAAAAGTTTTCACATCAGGTTTTAAGTCTTTGGGTCTAAAAACTGGTTGGGTGAAGTAAGACCTCTTGATTGGTGAGTTTGAGGCTTTTGGTCTTACAATGTCTAATCTTGGGTGATTTGGTCTAATAACACTATTAGATTATACTATTTTTGAGGCCAATGGCCTAGCAGTACTAACAGGCCTATCAGCATAAACAGGCCTAACAGGCCTAACAGTACTAATAGACCTAGTAGTACTAACATTTGATCTATCAGTATTAACTAAACCTCCTCTGGTTAGTACTGGTGATGGGTTAAAGGTCCTTTTTGCATGAGGGTATTTCAAATTTTTTGAAAACTTTTGGTGATTTACCCTTTTGCCATAATCCCATACTGGTTTGACTACCCTTTCCCCAGTATTGACCACATTCTTAACCCTAGGTTCAAGACTCTTTTGGTCATAGAAATCACATTCTTTTATCAAATGGACAGTGCTTTTACAAACAAAGCAAGCTTTTATTTTATGTACTTTCTTAAAACCAATCCCTGGTTTTTATTAAGTTTGACCACTTTTATCAGTTTGACTCCTATTAGCTTGAGTCACATTTGGCTTAATAGAACTAACAGTTTTGACAGCACACACATCATCCTCATCATCTGAGGTCCAATCCTCAATGATGACTTCATCCCTATTAATCTTTGACTTAGACACATCTGTTTCATTGACAGACTTAGGTTTTACTATAGTTGCTTCATTTGTGGTACCTAGAGTTTTGTTAGTTTCAGTTGTCTCAGACTCTATGATTTTATTTCTAAAAGCATACTCATCTAGTCCTACAAATGATATATCAAGTCTTAGAGTTAGTGGGTTCACTGTAATTAGAGGGGGAACAACATGTTACTCATTTGCTTTAGTAAACCTATTATTTGCTAGTGTGCTCTCATCATCACTAAACCTTACCTCAAAAACAATCAAACTGTTCTCACTATCAGTTTCAGATTTATTACTCAAATCATCTATTTGTGTGCCAAATCCTAATCTATTTTTATCATGAGCACTCATCTGACTATTTAGTATCTTAGTGAGATTTTTTGATGACCCCTCCCATTTTTCAATCTTGAGTTTCAATTCATCTCTTTCCTTAACAACCTTTTCTAATTCTAGATTTCAGTTGTTAATTTTTATTTCTCTACACTTAAGATCATAATTTTTGAAATCATATCACTACACCAACCAACTAATTCATACTTGTTCCATGGCCACGAATTTCTAGCTGCAAGTGACTTCTAAGGTATTTCATAACCCCTAATTTCTAGTTTGGCTTTGTTATGCTTTTCTCTCTCAGTATCATAGTTCTTTTGAAGACATTTAAATGATTCAAGACATTTAGAACATTTTTGTACCTCACTATCAGAAGAACTTGATGAGTTTGATGAAGAGATTGCCATCAAAGCATAGTTGACTGGTTCAACTTCAAAATCATTGCTCCAGTCATAGCCTCCTAGACCATCTTGAGCCACCAGTGCCTGAGATGAAGATTTAGTTGTTTGTGCATTGCTCCTGTCACCATAAGGTCTTCTTCCTTGACTCCTTCCAGATCTACATTCTCTAGCAAAATGCCCTTTTCTGTGACAGTTGTAGCACTCAATCTTTGACTTATCAAGAGAAACAGGTCATTTTTCTTTGAAGTTCATATTTCTTCATGTCCTCTGAATGAACTTCTTTACTATGACAGTCAACATAGCCACCTGTCATCGAAGATCCAATTCCTCTAAGTCATCTCCATCCATCTGCTGAAAATCCTCATTCTCAAGTTGAGGACTGGTTGTTGGTTAAGCAAGAAAGGAGTAAGCTATATCAGAGCACTTGGGAGTAGGATGGAACTTGATTAATTCCATCCCACCAGCAGTACTAGACCCCAAAATCCACCACTGGCAATACGACTTCATAAGTACTGTTAGTATTCTAAAGTAAAGAAAAGCAAATCTGAGAGCAGATGAACCTAAAGACCTTATTCAATTCATCTCAAACACCCAAATTGTTGTAAAGGTCATGAATATCAACTTTATCAATATCTGGTTTATTTCTCATGATCAGTGCTATTTGACTCCATGAAGGAGGAAGACTTTTTAAAAACTTCTGATTTATGTCTTCCTTTGATACACAGGCTCCATGAATTTCTAGTTGACTTATGAGTTTCTAAAATCTATCATAAGCCTTAATCCAAAGATTCATTAGATGAAGTAACGAAAATTTTCTAACTGATGTTTCCGAACATTCTTTTTGCATCTTTTTTGGATTCCTCATTACATCCAAATCTAGATTTATTGCACCCACAAAGATTTAGCATCAGGAACATTGTGGAACCTTGAGAGACTTCATCAGGTAATTGCTAAGAGCAAGATGCTCTAATCCATTCTTGATTCCATCTAGAGCACCAATGTTTGCAGCCTAGAATAGGAAGGACTAATAAAAAAAAAAATAAAGATTGTACTCCTGATGGTGAATGCCTCAACTTCTAAGATCACCATTGACAAAAATGATCCCACAGATTATGATCTGTGTGCAAATGTATTGTCTCAATCTCATACTCCAATATCGTAATTCTCCTTCTTAATGATAGGGATCTTCATAGCAGTGATTATTGGTAGAGGAGTATATTGATCAGCCATCTCTTTGATTTGTAGTAGTTTTGATTCAAAAGAAGTTCTTCTTTTTCAGAGTTTCCTCACAAGCTCTGATACCACTTGTAGGATCCCGTTTGTTAATGGATCTTAACCTTTAGCTTGTAAAGGGTTTGTTGCCTTAGATAAATCCAAATAACAATGATGAAACAATGATTAACCACTATTGATTACGCGGAATTTAATCAACAATGTAAAGAAGAACACAATCAAAACACTTTTATATTGAACTTTGAATCTGCCTAAGTTACAGATTACAAACTATGATTTACTATTTGATCTCTATGATCTTCTGTAGAACTATATCTACTAACTATGCCTTTGGTTCCTTTTATAGACTAAGGAAACCCTAATGGGCTTTACAAAACGCGTATAAAGAGAATGCATATCTTTTCCTAAGATATCTCATGCATATCTTTAACTCTAACTAATTTCTGCGTAAGCAGACTTAACTATTACATAAACAGTATTAACTATTTAATACTGCCAGTACTAACTATGATAAACCTTCTACCAGTACTAACTATTACACTAGCAGAATTAACTACAATACTAACAGAATTAAGTCTGTTATACAAAATTCCTAACAAAACATTTAGAGTATTTAACAGTAGAACCAGGATAGTAGAGGAGACCTTGCAAATTACTTTTCTGGAAAATAAACCTAATGATGTAGGGAGTAGGCCAGAATGGCTTTTTGATATTCATACGCTGACAAAATCTATGAGTTATAAGCCAGTTGTTACAGGGAATCAAACTAATGGTAATACAGGTACCAAAGAAAGTATAGATGCAGGTCAAGCTGGGAAGAAGACAGTACCTAGTCATGAGTATATACTGCTACCATTATGGACTCCTGATTCACCTATCTCTTCAAGTCTTAAGAGCTCAGATGATAAGGTTGCTGATGATGTTGAAAAGAAAACTACTAAGGATCCAGCAAAAGAAGATGACAAGGATGATCAAGATTTAAGAGAATTTGAAAGGTTAATTGTTCAAGGGAAAGAAGCTAAAATTAACATTAACAACACTAACAGTGTTTCTGCTGTTAGTTCTCCTGTTAATACTGCTGGAACAAAGGATGCTGATGTTAACAGCACTAACAGTATTTATACTGCTAGTCCACTTGTTAACTTTGATGGGTTATCTTATTTTAATGCTAATCCTCCAGATGATCCAAAGATGCCTAATTTGGAAGATACTGGCATATTTGGTGGTGCTTATGATGATGAAGACTTTGTTGCAGGAGGAGACATGAATAATTTGGAGTCTTTTATGCCTGTCAGTCCTATTGCAACAACAAGAGTTCACAAAGATCATCCAGTTGAACAGATTATTGGAGATCTACATTCAGCACCTCAAACAAGAAGGATGACCAAGAATTCTAAAGAACATGGTTTGATGAGTTTAATTCAAAAGCAGAGGAGAACAAACCACAAAGACTTTCAAAATTGTCTATTTGCTTGTTTTCTATCACAAGTAGAACCCAAGAAGGTGATTCAAGCTTTGACAGATCCAAGCTGGATAGAAGCAATGCAGGATGAGCTTCTATAGTTTAAATTGTAGAAGGTTTGGACTTTGGTTGATTTACCATATGGCAAGAGGGCCATTGGGACAAAATGGGTCTACAGGAACAAGAAAGATGAGAGAGGTATTGTTGTTAGAAACAAAGCAAGGCTGGTTGCACAGGGTTACACTCAAGAAGAGGGAATAGATTATGATGAGGTTTTTGCTCCAGTTGCTAGGATTGAAGCAATTAGGTTGTTCTTAGCCTATGCCTCATTCATGAACTTTGTTGTTTACCAGATGGATGTGAAGAGTGCATTTTTGTATGGCAAGATTGAAGAGGAAGTCTATGTTTGCCAACCTCCAGGGTTTGAAGATCCAGAGTTCCCTAACAGAGTTTATAAGGTAGAAAAGGCATTATATGGTCTACATCAAGCTCCTAGAGCCTGGTATGAGACTTTGTCTACCTATTTATTAGAAAATGGATTTCAGAGAGGGACAATAGACAAGACTTTGTTCATTAAAAAGGTCAAAGGTGATATTCTACTAGTTCAAATATATGTAGATGATATCATTTTTGGATCTACTAAGAAGGAGTTATGCACTGAGTTTGAGAAATTGATGCACAAGAAGTTCCAGATGAGTTCTATGGGTGAGCTCACTTTCTTCTTAGGATTGCAGGTGATGCAAAAGGAAGATGGGATTTTTATTAGCCAAGACAAGTATGTGGATGAAATCTTGAAGAAGTTTGGTTTTTCAACTATGAGGATAGCAAGTACACCCATAGAGACTTCAAAGCCATTGCTCAAGGATGCAGAAGCTGAAGATGTTGATGTTCACTTATATAGATCAATGATTGGATCATTGATGTATTTAACATCTTCAAGGCCTGATATTATGTTTGTTGTATGTGCTTGTGCAAGATTTCAAGTCACACCTAAAGTTTCACATCTTCATGCTGTGAAAAGAATCTTTAGATACTTGAAAGGTCAACCTAAATTAGGCCTTTGGTATCCTAAGGACTCACCATTTGACTTGGAAGCTTATACTGATAGTGACTATGCTGGTGCAAGTTTAGACAGGAAATCCACAACAGGAGGTTGTCAATTTCTTGGGAGTAGATTGATTTCATGGCAATGCAAGAAGCAAACTATAGTTGCCAACTCTACTACTAAAGCAGAGTATGTAGCTGTAGCTAATTGTTGTGGTCAGGTGTTATGGATCCAAAATCAAATGCTGGATTATGGATACAACTTCATGAATACCAAGATTTTCATTGACAATGAAAGCACCATCTGCATAGTTAAGAATCCAGTATTTCACTCAAAGACTAAGCACATTGAGATTAGACATCACTTCATCAGGGGTTCATATGAGAAGAGATTAATTCAAGTGATCAATATTCACACTAATCGTAATATTGCAAACTTACTCACAAAAGCACTTAATGTTAGTCGTTTTTAATTTTTGACTGCTAGCATTGGAATGCTTAATCTTTGAGGTGTTGTTGGGATAGATTGATGATTGGAAAGGGTTGAAAATAATATTTGAATAAAATTAAGGTTTATAATGGCATAACTTAATGCTGCTGGGCAAAAAGTTAGTGCTGCCAGGCAAAAAGTTAATGCTGTTGGGCCAAGTTAGTGCTGCTACGTTACCATTGGGGATAAGACTGCTAAGGGTGTCTTTGGTAAATTAATTGGTTACTTCACTTATGGGTTTGCTTAATTCCTTATAAAACCATTTTCGTTCACATAATAATCACTCTTAAACGCTCTCACATTCTCAATTCTACAAACCCTAACTTGATTTTATCACCGACATTCATAATTATCATCAATGGCGAACTTAACTTTTGCTGATTCTCATAATATGGTGGTATATTTGGAAAAATCAGAAGACAATGCTAATTTTGCAGAGATAGTTGATTTTCTTATTGCTAGTCCTATCAGGTATGCATTAACTGTAAGTCCAACTGTCTATGTGTCAAAGTTGATGGCAAGACTATAGTAATAACATAATCATTTGTGAGGAGAGATCTTCACTTTGATGATAAGGATGGTATTACTTGTCTTACAAACACTGAGATTTTTGAAAACCTTCAATTTATGGGATATGAAAAGCTTTATGATAAACTTACTTTTCTAAAACCTTTCTTTTCCCCTCAATGGAAGTATCTCATTCATACCATCTTACAAAGTTCTAAATCAACTGCTTGGAATGAATTTGGTACTAATATAGCATCAGCAGTTATATGTTTGGCTAAGAAACAAAAGTTTAATTTTTCTAAATTGATTTTTGATGGTATATTGAGAAACTTGGATCCTAATTCTAAAAAGTTTTTAATGTATCCAAGGTTTTTATAACTATTTTTGAACAATCAAATTGAAAATCTTGCAGGAGTTTTTAATGATAAATATGATACACATTCTCATACTAAAAAGGTTTTTGTAAACATGAGAAGGCAAGGAAAATATTTTTTGGGGACTGTAACACCATTGTTTGCTACTATGTTGATATAACCACAAGCAGATGTGGGTAAAGGTTTAGGACAACCCACTTAATCCCAACACACACCTACTACTGCTTCACCATCTCATGTTGAACCAATCCCTACTGTTGCATCATCATCACACCCCAAAAAGACCCATAGATGTGTGACAAAAAGAACTATGTCCTTTTTACTGACACTGAATGTCTTGTCTTATCTCCTAATTTTAAGTTGCCTGATGAAAATCAGATACTTCTTAAAATTCCTAGAAAGGACAATATGTACAGTTTTGATATGAAGAACATTGTTCCTAAAGAGAGCTTGACTTGTCTTGTTGCAAAAAGCTACATTTAGATGAAATCAATGCTCTGCCATTAGGAGGTTGGTTCATAATAATTTTTAAATAACATAAATAAGCTTGTCATAGGAAATCTTGTAAGTGGATTTGCCTACAACACCATTTTGAAAATGAACCAAACCTGTCTTGCATTGTCTTTAAGGGGAAGCAATCACAAAGCTTCTTGTAAGTCTAAAGTTCTGAATCCCATTACTAAGCCTTTGTTTATGCTACATATGGATTTGTTTGGTCCAACCTTTGTGAGTAGTTTAATGTATAAGAAGTATTGCTTAGTAGTCACTGATGATTATAGTAGGTTTACATGGGTTTTCTTTTTAACAACTAAGGATGAAACCAGTGAGATCCTTAAGAGCTTTATCAAAGAAATAGAAAACCTAGTGGATAAGAAAGTAAAAATAATCAGAAGTGATAACGGAACAGAGTTTAAGAACAAAGTTATGGATGAATTTTGCAGAGAAAAATATATTAATTAGAGAATCAATTAATTATTCATCTTTATCTCTTCATTTTTATCTCTTTTTGACCAAATCTTTATTTTCTTCTACATCTTATATAATCCTACAATGACGACTTTGGTCCTTTTGTTTCCATCTTGTTTCAATCGTGTTTTGTCTTATCAACTCAAATATAATTCCTAACATAAGGGTTAGGATGGAGAATGATATAGGGTATGAATCTTCTAATCCTTCACCAAAAGCGTTACATCAACAAGGGCGACAAATCATATATACATATCCATAACAATGGAATAGACATATATGATTGCATTCAATTCCCCCATTCGAGTAAAACAAAAGATTAGGGATTAGGCATGGGAACACATTTAATTGGTGTTAAATAAAGACACAAAAAATAGTCAAATATAATCTAAGGT
>BQNB010027506.1:0-22500 GCA_026074375.1 Tanacetum coccineum
CATTCGTAGGCGAAGCTTCCTATGAAAACTTTTATACAGCTCACTCTCCCTACAAAATTGCTAATTTTATCGAGATTTGACGGTTTATGCCTTGATCTAAGCCCATAAGTCATGATCTGATTATATTGACGCCTAGACAAGATGTTGATTGGTGATTCTAGGTCTATGTAGGCATGTCTCTTGAATAAGTGACCGATCTTGCAGAATCCTTGCTTTTGCCTATGGAGGTCGAGGATTCTTTAACAACCATTCATGATGTGACAATTCCATCATAGTTGGGAATGAGTTAAAGTTTTCATCATCTTCTTCCTCTTCAAATATTTCTTTGACTTCTTCATCAGTTTTGAATTCACTTTCTTCTTCTTCGATCACCTCTTTTATTTCTATGTTGGTTTCCATCTCATCTTCCTCCTTGCCTTGCTCCTTTACCTATTCACTTCTTTTTACCATATCATCAAGTTTGTTCTCGTGTGTGTTGGTTGAAGAGGTGTCTTCTTCTTCCGTATCACTGTCTGTGTTGAGAATGACAATTGAATTGACGAAGTGAACGCGTTTTGGGGCTGACGGATTCTTGTTTAGCTCTTTTATGGATGCGGGAGAGAGATATTTCGGGGAGAACAATTTTGACGGGATTTTGATTCCTTTCTTTCTGAGCTCCTCCTTTTCGTCATGACTGATTGAAGCAATTCTCTTGTGGGCCATGGAGTTTCCAGCATTTTCGGGGGTAGATACGTCATTGAGTTTTTCAGAGACAGTTTTCCAAAGAAGGTTAAATTTTCCAATCATGTCGTCCTGATGTTGTCTGAGTTGGGTTCGTAGGTGAGACAACCTCTTTTCTTGGTTAGAGTCGAAATCAAGTAACGCCTTTTCAAGCTTCATTTGATGACTAGAGGAGTAGACGGAGATTGATTCATTTTGTGGGTTTGTGAATGTTTGAGTTCGTTCCTAATTAAAATTTGGTTTGTCCTTCCAAGCGTTGGTGGCATCATTAAAATTCCTTGGTCCTTGGTTCGAGGTGAACCTCTTGCTTCTTATTTCGTTCGTATGCGAAGATGCGTAGTCAACACAAGCCTGCTCGGGGCCTTCCATGCAATTATGAGTGTCGTGAGGGCCATTGCAGGTTTCGCATGAGGCAGTGATTTTGTTCACTTGAGTAAGCTGTGTTGAAGCAAGATAAGCTTCCATCAAGCATTAGACTTGATTTTCGAGCTTGATTAGACGGCGGTCGGATGTACTCGGTACATCTTAAGGCAAAGCGATTGCCTTGACCGGCTTAGCGAAATCCCTTGGGTCGTTCCAACTTTCGTTGTCATAGAGGGCGAGGTTCTCAATAATTTCCCAAGATTCGTCAGTATTCTTATTGCGGAGTTTGCCGCCGGAGGCGCGGTCAATCTCGCACTTAAGATGAAAGGAGACATGATCATAGAAAATTTGGATTTGAAGCCAACGATCGATATCATGATGAGGGACTTTTTGGAGTAGGTCCTTGAAACGAGTCCATGCTTCGGATAGAGATTCTCCATGATGTTGTTGGAACATCAGGATATCATTGCGGAGTTTTGTGGTCCTTCTCGGTTGAAAGAATTGAGCAAGGAATCGGGTAGCAAGATCCTCCCATGCGGAGATGGATCCTTCAGGAAGGCGTTCAAGCCAATTGCTAGCTTGATCGCGTAGGGAAAATTGAAATAAACGCAGGCGCGTTCTTTCCCTATTTTCACCATCAAGGTCAAGTGAGTCCATAAGTTTAAGGAAATCCTTGAGGTGTTGGTTTGGATCCTCGGACCGAAGTCCGTGGAATGAGCATCCGTTTTGCACCAACCGGATGGTGTCGGATCGAAGAGGTACCACGTTGTTCCCTTCGGGGAGCTTGATGGTATTCCTATAGCCCTCGTGGCTTGGTTTGGAGTAATCTCCTAGAGTACGGATAGGATTCTCGTCTTCCATGGTGGTTGACGAGAATGGGTTATGAAACAGATAACATGAAGAAAAGATAGACTACGAGAAAGCTAATATGCGAAAATCAAATCTTACTTGAAAGGATTCAAGCAAGTAGAACTAAGCTAAACTATGATCAAAACCTAACTATTCCCCAGGCGGCGGCGCCAAAAACTTAATGCGGTCGTCGTTAGACTTCAACAAGAAGTTTTACAACTCCCTAGGCAGAGCACCTAATCGTTGTAGTAGTAGTATAGGCAAGACTCGGGGGGTTGTTATCGTTCACTCGAGGAATAGGTTGGGAAGGCTTGATCACGGTCTAATAGAATTCTAAGGGTTGAAAGAAGATTATTTTTGTATTTTTGTATTTTATGGAAAGCGAGTAAATCATATATTTGAGAGGAGGTTTGGTTTTAGCTATTAACTAAATATAAATCTAAACTAATTTGGTGATAACAATAAGATAAAAGACTGTGTTTATTTAATCATGTATTACTCCCTAGATTGCTTCTCCTAGTGTTGTTTCCTTGTCACCCTTGTGATGATCTGTGTAACTATTTCCTAAGTCATGAACGAATTACACGAACCCGCCGTCTACTTAGTATTCCGCTAGAGCAACGCACACGTAAGGTAGTATGAAGACTATTACATGGCCCCTAGGAGTACACTAAGTGCATGTGAAATATATTAAAAGTGGATCAACCATATTAGGGGGCAAGGTAGTATGAAGACTGTTACCCGATGGTATCCTTTCTACACAATCATGTTTCCCTAGACATATCAATAGTGATACAGACAAAAGCTGGTTTTCTAAGACCTAACATGCACATCCATCACAAGAAGCAACACCACTAAGATCTACATTATAGGTTTCATACAATCATAAATAAACATAATAGGAGGTTTAGCCAAGCATGTTAAAGGTAAAGCAAGAGCATAGATAGATCAAACAACACATAGACATATTCAATGATTAAGTAAACCTTACTTGATAAAACATGAGTTGGAGGAAGTACAATAGGGTTTTTAGGCCCTAAAATCGTCCCTAACAGCTGCTAAACGAACTAGGGATTGTACCCTCTTTTTATTCTAAAGTTACACACTCAAAACCCTAAATTCGGGTTTGTATATATCGGAAAAACGATGTGACGGCATTGCGTTTTAATCGTGACGCCGTCATGAATAGAATATTCTAGATATTGGGTTGGGTCGTGTACTGTGACGCCGTCGTGAGATATGGTGACGTCGTCTTGATCTTCGTGGTGACGGTGTCACGTTGTATTTGTGACGCCGTCTCCAGCCACTGTGGAGACATTCTTGATAGATGTTGGTGTAGATCCGTAGTCTTGTCCGTTTCTTCTCCAAATGAGCCCAAGTCACGTGTAATTCTTCCAAATGTCTTTCAAATGCGAAATACCTGAAAAGGAACGATTAAGTACCTATTTTGGGCATAAATGCATGATTTTGGGGGTTAAACGACCCTGAAAAAGTTTATAAAATGACACCTCATCAACGGCGTATCTAAATTTCATATTCAATACATCGTATCCATTCAATAGATTGATACGGCGTATTCAGATCAATTGAATATGGCGTAGTGATCGTCTGATACAGTAATAGAAGCTTAATTTTCGCATTCGATTTCTGTATATCTGTGTTTTCTCTCTTCTGAGCCTATCCTACTGATTGTTTATACTCTGTTTCAGATAGTGCATGACAGGGAGTTCAACAAAGGAATTATTAATGCCCTTCAAGGATCCGGAACGAGAATTTCGATCATCTAGGAAGCTTTACAAGACACTAAGTCTTGACGAATCAAGATCATCTTAATACAATCTATTTTTTGATCTAGAAGAGAATTACGAGGAAGAAGTTGCGGAAACAACAGAGGAAACCATGTAACAATACATGAGCAAAACCCAAGCTGACTATGGATCGGGCATTGCTAGGCCTAAAATCGATGACAAAGATCACTTTGAACTAAAAGTCCAATTTCTTAAGGAACTACGAGACAACACTTTAGCGGTTCGGATCATGAAGATATGAACGAACACATTGAGAAAGTTCTAGAGATTGTTGACTTATTTCATGTTCCTAATATTACTCAAGATCAAATAATGCTTTGAGTCTTCCATGTGTCCCTAACTAGAGCCGAGAGTCGTTGGCTAAGAAATAAACCGTCTGGTTTGATTAAAACTTGGGAAGATCTAAAGACAAAGTTTCTAAGCACGTATTGCCCACCTGCTCGAACCGCAAAGAAAATGGAGGAGAACAACAACTTTTAGTAAGAACCCAACAAAACCCTTTACCAAGCATGGGAGATATTTAAAGAACTCTTAATGAAGTGCCCTCAACACTACTTGATGGAGATTCAGGAGGTGATCTTATTTTACAATGGATTGGATGTTCCAACTAGACAAATTCTTGATTCAAAAGGTATCATACCAACTAAGATAGCTGCCGATGCAAAAGTAACCATCCAAGGGATGGCATAATATTCTCAAAAGTAGCACAATGGAACATCTAGGACAAGAAGTATTGAAACTTCTGATGGATTGGCTGCAATTCAAGCACAACTAAACAATCTTGGAAGAGAAATCAAGAAGGTGAATGAAAAGGTTTATGCTGCCCAAGTGGGATGTAAACAATGTAAAGGACCCCACTACACCAAAGTCTGTCCAGTCAAATAAGAAGGTAAAACCCTTGAAGAAGCTTATTATACTCAATTTGGTGCACCCTTCCAACAAGGAGGGCAATATAGAGCAGTAACTCCGGGATTCTATCAAAGAAACAATGCAAATCCTTCATATCAAGAACGAAGACAATCAATGGAAGAATCATTGAGAAAACTTATGAGTGAATCAGCAAAGAGACATGAAGAAAACTCCAACTTGATCAAGGAAATTCGAGCTTCCACTGATGCTGCCATCAGGAACCAAAGAGCTTCGATTAAAACTTTGGAGATTCAAATCTGGCAAATGAGCAAGGTACTACAAGAAAGAGGATTCGGAAATTTTCCCAGCTCTACTGAAACAAACCCGAGGGATCATGTCAAGTCGATCTCGACTACTGTTAAAGCTGATATGAGACCAATACATCGTATCGGATCATCCGAATATGCCGTATCGGCCCAACAAAACAATAACCAGATGTACGAGTCAAGACGAACGACTATTCCATTTCCAAGTCATTTGAATGATTGTTACTGTGATGAGAAGAATGGATTATATGGACTGCAATACTTGGACGCCTACTCTACACGTGTCGATGACTCCCTACCCCGAAAGGAGAAAGACCCATGAAGTTTCACTTTACCTTGCTATACTAATAATGTTTGCTTTGATAATGCCCTTGCGACTTAGAAGCTTGCGTAAGTGTCATACCTCTCTCGACCTACCTTAACTTAGGTTTAGGTGAATTAGCTCACACTAAGTTTACGGTTGAACTAGCAGATAGGACAGTAAAATATCCAAAAGGAATAGCTAAAAATGTACTAGTAGGTATTGGTAAGTTTGTTTTCCCCGTAGACTTCATAATACTAGATATGCCCGAGGATGTCAAATGCCTTTGATCCTCAGAATACCATTTTTGTCTACCGCCCACGCTAAAATTGATGTGTTCAAAAGAAATATTACTTTGAGGGTAGGGGATGAGAAAATTATTTTTAAAAGTATGAAACCAGCTAGTAGTTTGATTAAGAGGGTCTACATGTTAAGTTTGAGAGAACGTATGGAACTTGATTTAGAAGCTAGGCTAATGGGATGGGATAGACTTTGGTCGTTTTTAAAGAGGATCATCAGAACCTCTTTATATGAAGATTTAAATTGAATTAATGATCTTGTAATGTATTATTAGAACTAAAAGAGATCAAGTTGATGATTTGATGCCCACATTAAGGAAGTGCTGATGGTAAGGGATGAAAGCCCATTGATTGACATAATTCAGGTCTAGTAATAATGAAAGTTTTTGACGAGCATCCTACTCTTTTTTCTGACTTTAACTGGAGATCCAATGATTATGCCTACAACTTAAAATTTTCATGCATGATAGGTTTTGATACATGTAAAATGCTATTTTTTCCCACTTCTTGTCCCATTAATGTGATGTTATAGAGAGTTCTACAATTTCTATAATGGAAGGACAAGTTAAATTAAAGAAAAACATAGTTGAAGCTTTTATGATGTACTTTTTTGTTGAAAATTTTTCAGTTGTAACTCATTTTGCAGTAGTGAAAATTAGATGGCTATTCGAGATCATGACATAGGAGATATCATTTTTGGAAGAACCATTTGCAACGCTTCATGTGTGAAAGAAGAAGTTTGGATGGGTTATAATCACTATCCACAATGGTACTGATAACGTGAACTTACCAAATGGCGGCGATCATCAAGGTTTAAACCACCTATCCAATGCCAATTGAAATATGATCAAGCCATAACTAAAGGTGAGTTATGGCATGATTATGCTGAATGGAATCTTGCATCCGGTCCAAAGGCTCAAAAAGTTTTCAAGGGGGTCTTGAACCTTAGGTCCGAATATCTCTTGAGATGCGAAGATGGAATGAATGGCGCACACGGAGGGCACATACGAGTGGCATGAGATGTTTGTTGAAGAGCTTGAAAAAAAGTCAAACTTAAAGACTAGCATAAAAAGAAATAGTGGCTTCCCTGGAGAACAACCCAGATTGTTATTTTTTAATTATTCGAGGTTGTCTTTCCCCAGCAATCAATACGGCATATTCTGATCTTACTATATGGGTGTATTGATGCCTAGACGTTATCGAGTCTTTTTTTTCTGCTTTATAACTTTAACGACTGATCTGTCTATAGGCGTATTTTTCATGCACATGATTCGGCGGGTATTTTTTTTTTTATTTTTTTTTTTTGTGGCCAACTGGTCGTATTGTTCTTTTTACAGGTCTTTCTATATGGCGTATCCTAGTCTTTGGATACGGCGTATTGACTGCCTCCACAGTTTATTGTTTTTATTATTTTATTAACCATAGGATACTCGAGATAGGATTTTATATATTTTTCCTATATTTTGCACAGGATCTCGCTGGAAAAAAATGTCGAAAGTTGGTGAAGTATCGATATCTGGAAATCCTTATGTGTGTTGTGTCATCTGAAAATCCAGAACGATTTACAACACACATTCTTGCTCTCAAACTCATACCTTGGAGATCTACCAAGCAAATACATAAGGGGAGTTTCTCGTTCTAATTCTTTTATTTCTCGTTTTTTAATGTTTTATCTATACAACGAGGACGTTGTATAATTTAAGTGGGGGATGGGAATTAGAACTTTAGTTGTCCTATTTTTTCACATTACAATGATTAAATTTATGCTCAATTTTAAAAAAATTCAAGCATAACTTTTGTGTATTACTAGTTACATACCTGCACAATAAACCTAATTAAATATTGTAAGGATTCAAGCCTTATCCGTTTCTAATGTTTACGCATATCCACAAAAATATAAGTGTGTGGTGATGTTGTAGACTTTAGAACTTGGCTTGGTATATCTATTCGAGACCACAATAATGAGTACTATGGATTTAATGGTAGTAGTAACTTGTTTTAAATTGGTTAAAACCTCAATAAATTTTAGCATTACACCAAAAAAGCCTTTTTATGTTGTTTTATTAAGTTAATCTACATAGTTAGTTAACTACGTATAAAACCCTTTGTTCTCTCTCTTAAGAGTAGATACCAGAGAAAAAACCTTGTAGAGCACAATCTTTAGGACTATCACAATATTGTGTACGTTACCCACCTTTACACCTTAGCCTATCCTGTTAGATTAACGTTATTTATAAGTTGCTTAGTTGCTTAAAGTGTAATTAAAGTATGTATTTACTTGGTGTATAGTGTCATTTTTATCTTGGTATGGTTGGGAAATTTGACATATGCAATGGGTATGTAAAAGTAGTCCAAAACCATGTATTTTACTCCATCTCAATTTTGGAGTCGTACCGCAAGAGAATGAAAAATCATGGGAAGCAATTATACGGAGTATTATGATCCGTGAGACAGATTGTGAAATTAACTGAAGACGAGATTCATAGGTATTTAGTATTATGAAACAAAAAAAATAAAAAAAATTAGAAAAAATTGCAACAAAAAAAGAGGAGGAAAGTTTGAAGATAGTCGGTTCGTTAAAGCTTAAACCGATAGAATTGTTTGAAGGATCGATTATTCGTTGATGTGTGGTTATAAATCAACGATGTAAAGTTTTGTATAAAGTGGTAGATATTACAACTTGTCTTTGTAAAATTATGTGAAGTATGAGATGATTGGGAGTTGACCGTTATGGGAACGCCAACTTTGGTTGCTGTTTTTTATCTATGATCAAGACGTTTGTATATATAGTTGTGTCTTTATCATGGTAACGGTCGGGAAAAAATATCTAGCAACTTGTACCTTATCTATTTGGACTTAATCTATTTGTTTCGTGAATTTTATTTAACAACAATTTATTTCCCTTTCCTAATCATTAACCTTAGGTTCTACTCGAATGAGGATGTGATTGAATCATGCATGTCTATTCCGTCGTTACGGCCATGTATGTGTGATTCAGCTGCCTAGTTGGTTTATTACTTTTGGTGAAAGTTAGAAGATCCATACCCTATATCATTCTCCGTCCTAACCCTTGGTTAAACTCGAATGAGGATGTGATCGAACACACATGTCTATTCTGTCGTTACAGCCATGTATGTGTGATTCAGTTGCCTTGTTGGTGTGGTACTTTTGGTGCAAGATTGTTAGAATGATCAACCCTAAGCCTATAAAATAAAAACCCAATTTGCCTTTATAAACTTGTTACTCCTTAGCTCTAGTGGTGGAGATGTGTATCCTTGCCAAGCCTATGATAGAATACTCATCACGAACGAGCAATTGAGCGAGTTAGGTACATGTTACCACATAGATTAGCTGAGTGATTTGAGTATTTTCATCTTCTTATTTCGTGAGGTGTTTGGTTCTGTACTTGTAATTGATCGAATAAATGCTTAACGAAAAAAACCCTTAGGGATACATTTTCATAAATTTCTAAAGGCTACTTGAGGACAAGTAGAATTCAAGTAGGGGGATATTTGATGACATTAAATAACGTCAGTTTTATAGCATCATTTATCTCATGTAAATAACCTATTTTGTATGATTATTGCAAGAATTGTTACTTAATCGTTTGTATTTGAGAATTGCAGTAATTATGGAGTACTTGGTGAAGATTAGCAAAAAGGCACACATTCTAGAGCTTAAACGAATACATTTAAAGATATGATTCTGACATCATATACTCTTGTATCCATCAAGTAATGATACGGCGTATATGTGCTGCAACTTCACGAAGAAACCACGAAGATCAAAGACCAATCCGCCGTATCAATGAGGACACTATACGGATGTATTCAATATAAAGGTAATATAATATCTGAAGATAACGAACGTGGTCCCCTTCTCTAAGAAACCCACGATGACGCCCTATCTATGTATCACGATCGCCGTATCGACCAAATACCAGACCCATAAATAAGAAGAAACCCAAAAAACGTTATTTAGTGTGCTAAATCATATTTTCGAAACCTTAACCAAAAAGTTAATTTTCAGAAGACAAGAAGCGCGAAGAGAGGTCAACAAAGCTATTAAATTTCCATAAGGAAACACTTTCTAACTCCTATAACACTAGTAAATCGTATCGAGTTTTTGTTATCATTCTTTAAACTCGTTAGTTTTTACCTGGTTGAATTTATACTCTTGTATTGATTATGACGAATAAGGTCTAATAAACCTTGGTATTATCCATATTATGAAGAATTTGAATGTTTGGTTTATTATCTCGAATGCTTAATTATCGCTGAGTGCTTTGCCTTATGTTTATCAATTTATACTTTTCGTGCTTTTGTATATAACCTATCATTCAACTGGATTTAGTAATACCGACCATGTTACCTAGATACCGGGATGACTCTCCATATGGTGATTTATATATCTAGACCAATAGGATCACGAATAATGACCTATCTTCGCCTTTAGATTAGAGCTTAGTTAGACTGGCAGGTGACCCTTGGGATCAACGAGTACATTCTTAATCGATTGGTAAAGACTTGGCCAGTGGACTACTAATATATAAATTGCCATTAAGCAGTAAGTGGGTAAAGTCCATATGAGCTAGGGTTTAACAAGATCACCATTGCTTTAATCCTAAATATATTATAATCCATCAAGATAGGATGCAGATCAAACCTTCTACGAGCTAGGGATGTTTAACTTCATTGCATAGTGAAAATATGATGGCAACCGAGGATCAGAACACGAGATATCATTTTTAGAGAACCATTATGCAAAGCTTCATGTGTGGAATAAAGAAGGTTTAGGGTTAATCACTATCTACTATGGTAATGATAACGTGACTTACCACATGGCGCGATCACATCCAAGGTTTAAACATCTATCCAATGCCCAATGCAACAAGATCCAGCATTTACTAAAGTTAGTGGCAGATAACTGAATGTAATCTCACATCCTACCAAAAGCTCAAAAGTTCTACAAGAGGGGTCCTGAATTTTAGGGACCCAATATCTCTGATATGCCAAGATGGAAGAATGGCTCACACGCGGGCACCATACGCTTGCATTGAATGAACGTAGAAGGGAAGTTGAAGAAAAGTCTATCTTAAAACAAGCTGTAAAGAAAAGTACTTCCCTAAGACAACCAGATTGTTTATTTATTTTATCGATCTGTCCTTACCAACATCAATACCGCGATCAAGCTCCAACCATACGGCGTATAGAATGCCTGGAACGTTATCATCCTATATTGTTCTGCAGTTAAAAACTTTATCGTTCAGATCTAGTATACGATATTCATCCACACGATACTCGTAATTTGGCAGACTGACTCATATTGATACTTTTTACATGTCTTTCTATACGGCGTATCCTATCTTTGGATACGTCGTATTGACTTAGCCTCCCACATTTATTGTTTTTATTATATTTATAACCATAAGGATACTCCGAGATATGGATTCTGTATATTTTTCCTATATTTTGCACAGACCTCGCAGGAAAAAAATTTGACAAAGTGGGGAAGTAATCGGCCATTTGTAATCCTATGTGTGTTGTACGTCATGCTGAAATCCAGACGCATTACAACACTCATCTCTTTTTTCGTTCTCACAAACCAACATGGAGAATCATACCGAGCAAATATCAAGGGAGTTTCTCGTTCTAATTCTTTTAATTTCCCATTTTTAATGTTTTATCTATACATCGAGTACGTTGTATAATTTAAGTGGGGGATGGGAATTAGAACTTTAGTTGTCTTATTTCTCACATTAAATTGCTTAATTATGCTCAAATTTAAAAAAATCAAACCATACTTTTGTGAAATTACAGTTTACATAACCTGCACACACAATAACCCTTATTAAATAATGTAAGATCAGCCTTATTCCGTTCTAAATGTTTACCAAATCCACAAAAATATGAGTGTGCCAATGAATAGTTGTAGAATTTTATAACTTGGCTTTGTATATTCTATTCGAGACTAACAATAATGAGTACTATGATTTAGAATGGAGTAACTTGTTTAAATTGGTAAATTTCTAGGATTACACCCAAAAAGCTTTTATATGTTGTTTTATTAAGTAACTACACTAGTTAGTTAACCTCCGTATAAACCCTTTGTTCACTCTTATTTTAAGAGTAAGATACCCCTAGAAAAACCTGTAGAGCCAATCTTTAGAATCACCAACTATTTGTTTCGTTACAACCTCTTACACCTAAGCCTGATCCTGTTTAGAATAAGTCCCTATATCAGTTGCTAGTTCTTAAAGTGTAAAGTATGTTATTTCCTGTGTCTAGTGTCATTTCAATCTCTTGAATGGTTGGTAAATTTGCACATGCATGGGAATTTAAAAAGTAGTTCAAAACACATTATTTTTACTACATCATAATCTGTTGGTACGATCCGAAGAATAAAAAATCAAGAAGAAATATCCGAAGTTATTAGATCGTGAAGATTGTGAAATTAAACCGAGATTCATAGTATTATGAAACAAAAAAAATAGAAAAAATTGCAACAAAAAAAGAGGAGGAAAGTTAGAAGATAGTCGGTTAGTTAAAGCTTAAACCGATAGAATTGTTTGAAGGATCGATTATTCGTTGTTGTGTGGTTATAAATCAACGATGTAAAGTTTTGTATAAAGTGGTAGATATTACAACTTGTCTTTGTAAAATTATGTGAAGTATGAGATGATTGGGAGTTGAACGTTATGGGAACGCCAAGTTTGGTTGCTGTTTTTTATCTATGATAAAGACGTTTATATATATAGTTGTGTCTTTATCATGGTAACGGTCAGGAAAAAATATCTAGCAACTTGTACCTTATCTATTTGGACTTAATCTATTTGTTTCGCGAATTTTATTTAACAACAATTTATTTCCCTTTCCTAATTATTAACCTTAGGTTCTACTCGAATGAGGATGTGATTGAATCATGCATGTCTATTCCGTCATTACGGCCATGTATGTGTGATTCAGCTGCCTAGTTGGTTTATTACATTGGTGAAAGTTATAAGATCCATACCCGATATAATTCTCCGTCCTAACCCTTAGTTAACCCGAATAAGGATGTGATCGAACACAACATGTCTATTCTGTCGTTCAGCCAAGTATGTGTGAATATGCCTTGTTGGTGAGGTACTTTGGTGCCAGATGTTTAGAATGAGCAACACCTAAGCACTATAAAATAAAAACCCAATTTGCCTTTATAAACTTGTTTACTCCTCTACTCTCAGTGGTGGAGATGTGCCTTTGCCAAGCCTATGATAGAAAATCATTCACTAACTAGCAATTATCAGTTAGGTACTAGTAACCACATAGATTAGTTGAGTGATTTTTAGTGTTTTCTCTCTTATTTCGTGAGGTGTTTGGTTCCTATCATGTAATTGATCGAATAAATGCTTAACAAGAAAACCCTTAGGGATACATTTCATAATTTCTAAAGCTACTTGAGGACATAGTAGATTCAAGTGAGAGGATATTTGATGACATCAAATAACGTCACTTTTATAGCATCATTTATCCCATGTAAATAACCTATTTTGTATAATTATTGCAAATAATTGTTACTTAATCGTTTGTATTTGAGAATTGCATTAATAATGGAGTACTTGGTGAAGATTAGCAAAAAGGCACGCATTCTAGAGCTTAAACGAAATCATTTGAAGATTATTGTTCTGACATCCTATATGCCGTATCCATCAAGGAAGATACGGAGTATCTGTGACCGCACTTCAGAAGAAACCACGAAGATTCTAAGACCAATACGCCGTATCCATAAGGGACTGGACTCTATAACTGTATTCTAAATAAAGTATAAAATATTCTGGAAGATTCAAACGTGATCCCTCACTCTAAAAAACCCCCGATAACCCATATCTAGGTATCTCGATACGCCGAATCGACCAATACCAACCCTATAAATAGAATACCTAAAAAACGGGGTTTAGTGTGCTTAATCATATTTTGATACTTAACCAAAAAAGTCAATTTTTCAGAAGACAAGAAGACAAATAGGTCAAGCAACGCTATCAATTCTAAGGAAAACACTTTGTAATCTCCTATACTCTAGTAATCCGTTCGAATTTTGGTATCCATTCTTTAACTGGTTAGGTTACCTCGATGAATTATACCTTGATTGATTATGACGATTGAGGCTAATAACCCTTGGGTATTACTATTATTATGAAAGATTGAATATTTGGTTTATTTAACCTCGAATGCTTAATTTATCGTTGATTGCTTCTTATTTTATCAATTTAATACTTTTTTTACTGCTTTTGTATGCGACCTATCATTCAACTGGATCTAGTGATAACAGACCAACGTTAGCTAGATCGGGATGTCTCTCCCAAATAATGGTTTTTTTTTTTTTTTATATATCTAATACCGAAAAAAAAAGCAATAGGATCATTAAAATGACCTATCTAGCCTTTATATTGAGCTTAAGTGCTAGGACCGGCAGGTGAACCATTGGGATCACGAGTTACATCTTAATCAATTATGAACAGACTTTGGCCAGTGGACTACTAGTATATAAATTGCCATTAAGCAGTAAGTGGGTAAAGTCTCTATGAGCTAGGGTTTAACAAGATCACCATTGCTTTAATCCCTAAGATAGATTATAATAAGCAAATAGGATGCTGATCAAACCTTCTATGAGCTCGGATGTTGTAACTCATTTTGCAGTAGTGAAAAATATGGATGGCTACCGAGATCAAGACATGGGAGATATCATTTTTGGAGAACCATTCTACAAAGCTTCATGTGTGGAAGAAAGAAGGTTTGGGGTTAATCACTCTCCACAATGGTAATGATAACGTGACTTACTAAATGGCGCGATCACATCCAAGGTTTAAACATCTATCCAATGCCCAATGCAACAAGATCAAGCCATTACTAAAGGTGAGTGTGCATGATAAGCTGAATGGAATCTCGCATACGTACCAAAAGCTCAAAAGTTTCTACTAGGGGGTCTTGAACTTAGGACCCGAATATCTCCGAGATGCGAAGATGGAAGAATGGCTCATACGCGTGCATGGGATGAAGTAGAAGGAAGTTGAAAAAAAAAGTCTAACTTAAAGACTAGCTGAAAGAAAAGTGCTTCCCGAGAGACAACCCGGATTGTTATTTATTTTTATCGAGTCTGTCTTCCCAAACATCAATACGGCGTATCCGCTCCATACCATACGGCGTATTGAATGTCTGGACGTTATCAGTCCTTTATTTTTATGCACTTTAAACATTATTGTCAGTTCTGTCAATACGGCGTATTCATGTACATGATACGGCGTATTCAACAGACTGACCCGTATTTAGATACTTTTTACAGGTTTCTCAATACGGCGTATTCCAGTTTATGGATACGGCGTATTGGTCTCCTGTACAGTTTATTTAGCTTATTTAATTAACCGTAGATACCCGAGATAGGATTTTGCATGTTTTTCCTATATTTTGCACAGGACCTCGCTGCAAAGAAATCGACGAAGTTGGTGAAGTATCGATCATCTGGAATCCTATGTGTGATTGTAGTCATGCTGGAATACAGACGCATTTACAACACACATCCTTGCTTCATAACTTAACTTGGAAAATTCTACCGAGTAAAATATCAGGGAGTTTCTCATCAAATTCTGTTAATTCCGTTTTAATGTTTTATATCTATACAATGAGGACGTTGTATAATTCAAGGTGGGGGATGGGAATTAGAATGTAATACTTCGGTACCTATAAGCGGGCAGTTGGCTAATTTTCACATAAAATGCTTAAATTATGCTTAAATATTTAAAAAAAATCCAAGCATACTTTGTGAAATTACATGTACATAAACCTGGCACACATGAACCCGTATAAATATTGTAAAGATTTTAACCTTATCTCGTTTCCAAATGTTTACCCAAAATTCCACAAAAATATGAGTGTGCCGGTGAATTGTAGACTTTAGAACTTGTGCATTGTATATCTGTCCGAAGACCACAAGAATGAGTATTATAGATTTAGATATAGTAAACTTGTTTTAAATTGGTAAATTCTAGGATTACACCCAAAAAGCCTTATATGTTGTTTTAATTTTTTTTATTTTTTTTTTTTTTTTAACTAACTACAACTGGTTAGTTAAATCCTCGTATAAACCCCTTGATTACTCTTACATTAAGAGAAAGATACCCCTAGAAAAGAAACTTAATCTATAGAGCCAATCCTTTAAGGAATAACACCAAGCTGTTTGTTTCGTATACACCTTTACACACCCTACCGAAGGAGCCTACCCTGATTGAAATAAATTTCGGCGAGTGATTAGACAGTAGCGTAGTTCGTTAAGGAAAGGTAGGTAGAAGTATGGGGGGTATTCATCGGTGGTGTCGTGGGGTGGGATGTCTGCAGGGGTGAGAGCTGACAGAATGGTCTTCGATTTCTGACCGGATATGACGTCTTCAGGGGGAGAAATTTTCAACAGAGAGAGCCAACAATATAGTGTGATATGTATATACACTTCATTACGAGGTAGTCAAAACACCCCCCCCCCCCCCCCCCCCCTTCATGTATTTTAGCTACCCAACACAATTATTGGTACGTCCGAAGAAGAAGAATTATCAAAGGCATTATCCATAAAAAAAAAAAAATAAAAAAAAAAAAGTTATTAGGATCGGTGAAGATGAGAAAATACACGATTTCGTAGTTAGCATATTAACAAAAAAAAAAAATAAAAAAATCGCAACAAAAAAAGGAGGAAAGTTTGAAGATAATCGTTTCGCAAAAGCTTAGACCGAAGAAATTATACGAGAGATCGATTATTCGTTGATACGTCTTATAAGTCAACGATGTAAAGTTTTGTATAAAGTGGTAGATATCGTCACTTGTCTTGTAAAAGTATGTAAAGTATGGGATGATTGGGAAGTTGACCGTTAAGGGAACGCCAACTTAGGTTGTTGTTTTTTTCTATGATTTAAAGACGTTTTTTTTTTATTATTTTGGTTTGAAAAAATAGGTTTTTTTTTGTGTCTTTTTCATGGTAACGGTCAGAAAAAAGTGTCTAGCAACTTGTGCCTTATCTGTTTGGACTTAATCTATTTGTTTCGTAATTTTTATTTAACAATTTATTTCCCTTTCCTAATCATTAACCATGGGTTTTACACGAATGAGGATGTGATCGAACATGCATATCTATTATGTCCGTGTCCGGCCTAGTAATGCATGATTCACTGTCTTGTTGTTAATTACTATTGGTGAAAGTTAGAAGGATCCTACCTTATATCATTCTTTATCCTAACCCTTGTTAAACTCAAATGAGGGATTAGAACGAAACAACTCAGGTCTATTCTATCGTTACGGCAGTGTATATGTGCTTCCAGGCTTCCTTGTTGGTTGGTACTTTGGTGAAAGATTGTAGAATGAACAACCCAAAGCCTTATAATAAAACCCATTTTACCTTTAAAACTTGTTACTGCCTTAAGCTCTAGTTGGTAAGAGGATGTGTGATCCTTGCCAACCTAAGATAGAATTACTCATCACGACCGAGCAATTGACGCGAAAAAGTTACATGTTAACCGACATAGATATAGTTGAGTGATAAGAGTGTTTTTTCATCTTCCTATTCATGAGATGTTTGGTTGTGTACTTGTAATAGATCGAATAAATGCTTTAACGGAAAAAATCCTTAGGGATACATTTTTATAAACTTCTAAAGGCTACTTGAGGACAAGTAGGATTCAAGTGGAGGGATATTTGATGACATCAAATAACGTCTATTTTATAGCATCATTTATCCCGTCTTTATTACTCGTTTTACATTCTTTTATATAAGAATTGATACTTAATTGATTATATTTATTATTTGCAGTAAATATCGAGTATATGGTGAAAGTTAGTGAAAAGGCACGCATTATGGAGCATAAACGAAGAGTTCAAGAAAGTCTACAAATTCTGACAACCTATACGGCATATTCAATCAAAAAAGTATACGGTGTCTCCTAGACTTTGATGAACTTTAAGAACATTTGCCTGACTTTGAAGAATAGCGTCTATCCCACATCAATGATACGCCGTAAATAATACTTTGTCAAGCAAAAGAAGAACAAGCTTGTTTTGACCCTAATGCCTATCTATCAAAGAATGGCATATTCAAGCCATAATTTTACATGCATTGGCGAATGTAGTTTAGTGGTCATGAACAAATGGAGATAAAATGGAGACCTTGTGAGCTAACGGTTTAAAGACACGGGAAGTGACAAAAATTAAAGTAAAATATCGAAGAGTGAAAGATTTAAACATGTGCAATGTTTTGGTCATAACTTCTTCGTTCGAGCTCCGTTTTAGGTGATTCAAAAGGCCACGAAAAAAGAGAAAGGAGATCTTTACCTTTGAATAATAATATGCTCAAAATTATGAACTCAACTCGTGATAATATTTGTCGGAAAATCAGTTCGTGCAACAAACTCATCTTTGGCCTTTGGATCGAATTAGACAAGTCCATTGTTGCTTGGACATTGTTACACACAAAACTAAAGAGTAAAGCCCAAAGAAACTTAGTGTTGGGCTGGATTAAGGACGAGCAAAATAGAAAAGGAAGATGCCACGATTGGCTTTTGTGTGCACGGCAAGAAAATAAAAAAAGGGATTTATATCCCTTTTGTAATATAAATACAATTCGTCCAATGAAAAGAAAATCAAACGGAACAGTTTGCAAAGAATGAAAGGAGAAGAATAGAAGATCTATGAAGTGGTACAATTAATGGGAAAACTCTTGTAATTTTCTACCTCCACGATAACGCATTCGCTAGCATTATGTTTAATCGTTCATCTATGATTTCGTGTATTGTTACAATGACTATCGGCTAATACCTTTAGGTATTAGCCATGTTTATGATAATATAATGTTTTGATTTGTCTTTTATATCGATTGTTCTTTATTCGTTGCATGTTGATTATGTTTATCACTTCATACCCGTTTATGTGCTTAATTATGTGTTTTCCCTATCATTCAACTGGGTCTAGTCCTACATATTTAATGCGCTGCAACTTCGGTGTTGTTTGGGCGTAGGCTAAGAGTCCGGGATAGAAACATATAAGCTTATTCATATAACTAGAATACTAGGATCACCAATAGAAAGCCCTGTTTCATTCTATGGATTAAGTGACTAAGGTAGACTAAGCCGGTAGACTAGGATTGCACATAACGTCTTGTTTCCATAGGGTATTTAAGTAGGCGTCGGACTACATTATAAAAATTTCGCATTAATCAGTAAGTTTGTGTAAAGCCTCATTGAGCTATTGGGGGTGGGGGAGGGGGGGGGGGGGGGGGGGTTATTCGTATAACCGACCAATATAGGTTTTTCCTAGATCGATATAAATCAACTGGTGTAAAGCTTTGTATCGGGTGGTTAGGGTTGAGATTGATAGAGGGTAGAGGGAAGTAGGAGGCTAGGGCGGTGAGCAGTGGGGGGGGGTGGGGGGGAGGGGGGGGTGGGGGGTGGGGGGGGGGGGGGTGGGGGGGGGGGTCGGGGGGGGGGGGGGGTTGGTGGTGTATTTCTTTGGGGCTGTCATCACGCGGGTTGCTGGACTGAGCTGGGATATGGATAAGTGACTGTATCATTATCCTACACACTACTGCCTCTGATTGGTGGAGTATGCTCGATTATAAACTACTGGCGTTGAGTGATCTGATTACACTAGCTTCACGACGCGACTATAATACAATCATTGCACAATTATACCAATCAAGGCATATTATTAGATTAAACTAGCTAATACGTTTTCCTCACATTTGACCACTTCTCAATCTTTTGTTAATCACTTGTGTGCATTATTTGTCATCACCTTAGGATAATTAGAACTAAACTCGTGCCAGTCTCTCAGGCTGAAACCCCTCCCCCCTTTTGCGTTAGTTTAGGTTTAATTAGAATAATTAGGTTAGATTAGTACTAAACCTAGGTAAATAAAATACCGCTAGAATTAAGAGTTAACTTTCACTCTCAGTGATCGACACCCTACTTACCACGAAGCTATATCTGACTGGGTACACTGCCCGTTAGAGTGTTGTTTTAGGTATAGTCAGCATAAAATAAATAGTAAAACTTGATAATAAATAACAACCTACACGATGACACATCACTTGCAGATAGGTCGATCGAGTATCCAAGGGGAATAATTGAAAATGTGCTTATAAAAGTTGATAAATTCGTCCTCCCCGTCAATTTTGTTATCTTAGATATGCCCGGGGACTCTAGAATTCCTATAATTTAAGGGAGACCATTTTTGACAACTGCTCGAGCTATGATAGACGTATTTATTAAAAAGATAACACTAAGGGTAGGGGATGATGAAGTAATTTTCGATGTAGATCAATCAATTAAGATACCTCCCAATGAAGATGATGAATTCTATGGAATTGATGACTTAGATGACACAATCCACATCGAAACTTAGGAATTACTAGCAAATGATAAGTCTGATTCGTTTTTACTTAAAGGGCTGGAGAAATCGATTAATCAATCAAACCTAGAAAGCTGTGAATCTTTAGGAAATAATCTACAATGAATCCTGATTATGAGGAAATCGATACGGCGTATCTATTCTTTTAATACTTCGTATTCAGTTACACAGGATGCAGCGAGACCTGATGGAGTTGCATGTGAACACCTTTATTCACCTAGTGCAAATGAGATTCATGAAAAGAAACCTGAGCTGAAAATTTTTCCCCACCACTTAGAATACGCATACCTACATGGTGATAAATCATTTCCTATAATTATCTCATCTAAGTTGTTCAAAAATGAGAAAATGTTATTTTTGCAGGTATTGGAGAAACACAAGGGAGCAATTGCTTGGAAAATGTCAGATATCAAGGGAATAAGCCCGTCTTTATGCACACACAAGATCTTAATGGAGGATGACTTCAAACCAGTCATTCAACCCCAAAGGCATTTAAATCCTAAAGTGCAAGATGTGGTGAAAAATGAGATTGTTAAGCTACTCGATTCCGGGTTGATTTATCTAATCTCAGATAATTCGTGGGTTAGCCCTATTCATGTTGTCCCAAAGAAAAGAGGAATGACTGTAGTTTTGAATGATGATAATGAATTAATTCCTTCTCGCACAGTTACAAGATGGCGAGTGTGCATCAATTATCGTAAACTTATTGATGCAACGCAAAAAGATCATTTCCCTCTTCCCTTCATTGATCAAATGTTAGAACGTTTATGTGGGAATGAATACTACTATTTTCTTGATGGTTTTTCAGGATTCTTCCAAATTTCAATCGCACCCGAAGATCAAGAAAAGAAAACGTTCACTTGCCCTTATGGGACTTTTGCTTACTAACGGTGTCTTTCTTAATTATGCACCGCAAATTTGGCTTGCACTTTTCAATGATGCATGATGGTAACTTTATCCACGACATGGTTTGAAGACTTTATGGAAGTATACATGTATGATTTCTCAGTGTACGAAAACTCTTTTTAATTGTTGTCTTAGCTAATTAGAAGAACTTGCTAGATGGAAGAACTCAACCTTGTTTGATTTGGGAGAAATGTCATATTATGGTAAAGAAGGCAAAGTTTTAGGACACAAAATTTTGAGGGCAGGAATGAGGTGATTGAGCGCTAAAATTGATGTAAATAGCTAAGTTGCCATACCCCAATCAACTTAAAGGAGTTAGAAGATTCCTAGGGCATGCTGGATTTTACCGTAGGTTCATAAAAGACTTTTCCATGATCTCTAAACCAATGACCCAACTTTTAATGAAAGACGTGAAATTCAATTTTTTTTAATGATTTCAAAAAGCAATATAAAATTCAAAAATAAAAATTAAACCAACGCACCTATCATAATACCTCCTGATTGAATGGCCCTTAGAATTAATGTGTGACGGATGAGTTTATTTCGCTGTTGGAGCTGTTTTAGGAAACGAATAGATGGAAAATTCAACACTCTATTATGCTATCAAGAAACTCGAATAAAGCCCAAGAACATTATAAGTTGCAGCTACATAACTTTCTATTTTTCTTTACTGCCATGCTCGTGCCTCGTGGCATGCATCACCCGTACTTTGAAATGGTTCGATCAGTAAGATTTCCCATCAGGTGCCCCTTTTTCTAATGTATTTTACTATAATTCCTATTCCTATCCTTCATTCCCTCTTTTGGTCTATCTACATTCCAGGAAATTCATATGCTCCACAGACGGACGGTGGGCTCTTTGCAACATTCCTTTCAGCGGGATATCATAGATGGGAGACTGAATTTACTTTATTCGAGGGATATAATAGCAAGCGGTATAAATTCAAAACTCTACATGAATTTCTACTTCCCCACTTTACCGGTGAGGGATTCCGCCTCAAGTTCGGATTACCCCTACCTTAAAGGTCATGCTTGATTTTTAGATCAGACCCCTGAAAAATAACTTCTTGTAGTTGTTTTCTCTTTTGATAAGTCCGTCACTTATCTTATCTTATCAAACTGTAGTCTACACAAACATTCTCTTTAAGTTTTTGTTTAGTTAAACAAGATGCCAAACCAAGGCTTATAAGATGGGTTCTGCTTCTTCAAGGTTTTGACATCGAGATTAAGGACAAAAAAGGGGCAAAAAACTTAGCTGCAGATCACTTATCAAGACTTGAGAACCCAGACTTGGGAGAATTCACGAAAGAGGAAATCGCTGATGAATTCCCCGACGAACATCTTATGATATTGAAAGCCGAGCTAAATGACGACGCACCGTGGCATGCTGACTATGTTAATTATATTGTTGGGAAATTGTGCCTCTGAAGTGGACACCAAAAAAAAAGGTTTTTCTCTCAAGTAAAGAATTATTTTTAGGATGAACCATACGCATTCAGGTTATGCCCGAACAATGTAATGAGGCGATGCGTTGCTGGAAACGAGATCCTTGAAATCTTGGCAACACTGCCATACTGGACCAACTATGGTTCATTCATAGTGCTTCAATTACTGGAAGAAAAATCTATGAATCAGGATTCTTTTGGCCTAGTATCTTTAAAGATGC
>BQNB010027506.1:27500-53746 GCA_026074375.1 Tanacetum coccineum
AATACCATATCTTAGATTCACGAAGATTATCATTGATCATTACATGACTGAGCATCCTGATATTTCAAGAAGAGTTCACGATGACTATCACCGATTTAAAAATGATGGTCTTGTCAAAAAACATCTTCAACTCTAAGAAGAATAAGGATGGCGCAGGAATGAAGATTCCTGACTGGATGCTAACAGAGGAAATGAAGCTTACTGATCATTACAAGATGTATGCTATAGTTTTTGGGTAGATGTTCCTACAACTCAATCAAAACCAATTAAGTCTACCCAAGGAACGCATAGGATACCTAGCGCCCTTAGGTCACCTAACCCTGTTACCATTAAAGGAGAATCGAGTGCTCCACGCAAATCTACAGTAATTAGATTTCGCGTACCAAGACGACAAGATCCAGAAACGCCAATACCAACAGCTGCTGAGATTGATGTTACTAATTTAGATGAAACAATCCAAATAAGCATTGCTACACAAATAAGTCTTGAAGACTTATAAGCTAAGAAAAATGTTGATCAAGTTAAAGAGCACATTGTAGATGAAGAGTTAGATAAATTGCTGGAAGGAACTGACAATGTTGATGAAGATGCGTTTATGAATGATATTTTTAATATTCAAGAAGATCCTGGCACTAGGATAGAGCTCGGGAGTTATAAGGAAAGTCCGGAGGTAGAGATTGATGTTGATCTGGTAATTGTTAATGCTAATGATGAGGAGGAAGAGTCATTTGGAGATGAGTTTGAGTTAAAAAGGAGAGAAAAAGGAAAGGGAATACAGGAGACCAGGGATACACCCCCAACCACACCCATTAGATCGCCTAGGACTCATATTGCTCATTTATCATCGGATAAAGAGACACTCTAGGAATTGACGGTAATTACTGAAGACGCTCCTTTATATGCGAATAAGGAGAAACTCCAAGAATTGACGGCTTTTGACCCTACACCTTCATCATCTACACCTTTATCCTCTTCATCAAAACCCAAAACTAGACGTTTCAGATGATGCAAGAGTTTTATTCACCAGATGGGTAGTTGTTATGGTTTGTTGTTTGGACATTTAACGAAAACATTCATGCTCAAGTAAAACTTCAACCAGCTTTTCGCAATGCTATATGAAGCTTTAAAGGAAATGTTCCTTCAATGGTTAACAAAGAGATCAATAAGATTGCTAAGATGACTATTCCAGTATATGTTGCTGAAGGAAAATGATTGGAAAGACAAAAGACTCAAGCTAACGTAACAACAATGATTGCTGAGGCCATTCAGAAGGAACATGATAATCTTCGTGCTGAGGTTATTTTGTAGGTTAATGATGCTATTGCTAACCATATTCCTTCACAGGTTGATTCATTCTTGCGGGATTATATGTCAAACAACATCCTTCATGTTCATCTAACACAAACTATAAAAGTTAATGCTCAAGATCTTCAGTACCAACTTTATCTAATGATGAGAGATGATGAACAACTTCGTAATGCTGATCTAGCCATTTGGTTGTCTCTAAAGATCAGTTTGAGAAGATCACAACTGCCACAGCTTGTCGACCTTCTGCCATTCGCCCAAGAGATCATGACGATTATCAAGACGATGATGCTCGTCCTGAGGGGGAGAATAGTGCAAAGAGGCAGAATACGTCTGAGGATGGAACATATTCATTAGGAGAAATGTCATCTGGACAAGCTATGGAATAAGAGCCAAATTCGTTAGGCTCAGGTACTCAAGAACAATTAAATAAATTTGATGCCTGGATGAAAGATGTTGGAACAGATGATGATGAAGTTCCGGATGATAAAGTATCACAAGAACTATTGGAACAGATGTCAAGAGAGATTGATGAAGCTCAACTACAAAAAGTTGTAGATGAGATGCTGAGACAAAGATGCGATTCAAGAGAAGAACATCAGTATCATGTTGATTAGATGCAGAACTATCTCAAGAGTGACATCATTTGGGAAAGTAGGAAAGAAAGGTTGACTCTACCAACTCCAAAGAAGAAAGCCTCAGTTGTTCATAGCTGTCAAAGAGATCCAAAAGCTCCACCAATGACTCTGTTGAATCAAGACCTATTCTACTTGAAGCATGGTAACTCAGGTTCAAACAAGTATATTCTGTCATTACACAAGTATCCTGCAGTTCCATTTCCTGATAATGATATTAAAGAATGAACTTCAAGATAGGTAAGTAAACGTCTCAGAAAGTTTAATGTATTAAAGAATGAACTTCAAGATAGGTAAGTAAACGTCTCAGAAAGTTTAATGTTTATGCTCGATATGGTGTTGAATATTAGAAGAATATGTAGGCAAAGCAAGATCACATTATAAGGCAAAAACAGCTAAGAGACAATCCTCATGAAGTTTACTCAGAGTCAAAGATAGTTGAAATCATCAAAACAACATATGAATTGGGTCATGAACACAAGTTTATAACAAATATCATAATGAGAATAGCTAATGGAAAGATTGATCCAATCACTGAACTAGACTATAAGTATCTTAATAAGAACGACATTGAAGATATGTATTTGTTGTGCATTAATAATAAAGTGAAGGATTACAGGGAAACTGAGTTATTGGGATCATTGGTTGTTTTTATCAGAGCTTCTGTCATCTGGGAAAGAGCTTATGATTTCCAGCTTGGCATAGAGAGCTACCAGCAGAAAGTCAATCTCACTGCACCAACAATCACATTCCCTGGCATTGAGAAAGAAGAACGGTTCACCATCACCTCTGAACCTGTTGTTGGTATGATACTATGATATACGAAAATAGCAAGAAAGGAAAAAGAGTGATGATTCATAAAGAAATTCATAAGTTTTGTGATGCAACATTAAAGAAGGTTTTGGAAGGATTGGAAAAGTATAAAAAAGATGTGAAGTATGGATATGCTAACCTAAGTCCCAGTGATGATGATGCTAAATACTTACGATTCTATGAAGAAGACATTAGAGAATGCTTGAAGCATCGAGATCAGACGAGACGTTGGGAGATGTATGTAAATGGAAGACCACTCAGATCAAGAAGGGATCGCCCAGAATAATCGACTATTAGGGGGAGAGTGTTAGGATTGTAAAAGTGTCGATTATGATGCTTTAGTGGTTTATTTATTTTATTAACGTTTTGACTTTATTTTATAAGTAATAGGTAGTATTGTAATAAGGATATGTAAGCTTTAAGTGAAAAATAGCTTACATACCAAAGTGTATGGACTAATTAGCAATTAGTTAAAAATAAAAGAATGATGTTAATCCTCCTATAAATACCCCTTCCCATCTTATGGGAAGGTTAGGACTTGTAATCAATTTCCCTTTCATTTCTCTTTTCTCTCTTTGTTATAAAAATTAAAAATTGTGAAGTAACGATCATTACTACGGTTCCGATTGTACATCACGAGTCCCGCTTGTCTATGAGCCGGAACCGTGTAACACTGCAGTGATAATTATTATTCACATGATTCACGAAGTTTACCACAACAACTTCTTTGTTGTGAGAACTGCGAGGGTCCTCATGAGACTTTTCAGTGTCAACCGATGAACCAAAATTTCTATAATTCTAATTCTCTCGGTTTTGACCAATTCCAACCCCCGCAGTATACCGTCATTCATCAACCTCCTCAAGAAACGAGTGTGCAAGCCAGAGAAAACCTAATGAAATCTATACAAACCTTTTTAAAGAAGTTTAATCGTATATCTTTTAGAGAAACGCCAAAGGTTTTATTGCTAGCTTGGAAGAATTTTTTTTGAAATTAAGCATGCTTTTAAAGAAAAGCAACATCAACCAGAGGATATACAAGAATTGCTTCATAAACTTCTTAAAGATTTGCAAATGATAAGTGAGGAGGCAGATTATATTAATACTCCGAACTAGAATTGTTCTGCCTTCTATGAAGATGATGACGAGGAATATACTATTGCAATCACACCCGTCTTACCAACCGAGGAACCCGATAACTCTCTAAGTATGGGGGACGAGCATCTTAGCACTATTCTAAAAACGAAATCAGACAAATTAATAAAGTCTAGTGTTGAGCACCTTGTCCCAATCTCAAGTTATTGAGGATTTTTCCGATATCGAAAGAGAGTGTGATATGCCCGTTTGTGATAATTTTACAACTTTCTCTAATCCTCTCTTTAATGCTGACGACGATTTTTCCTTTAGTGACGACGAGTCATTTTCTGATGAGAACGTTCCGAAGGAAATTTATTCGAACCCTCTTTTTAATGAAGAAATCATTTCTACTAAGATAGATCCGCATCACTTTAATGCTGAGTCTGATCTTATAGAATCTTTGTTTAATCAAGATACTTCGATTAATTCTTCTCCTAAGATCAATTCTCTTCTCGAGGAGTTCTCCGATGAACTCGCTCATATTAATTTAATTCCACCGGGAATTAATGAAGCCGACTTTGATCCTGAGGAAGAAATTCGTCTTGTTGAGAAATTGTTGTATGATAATTCATCTCCTCGACCTCCGAAAGAATTTAATTTTGAAAATTCTGATGCTGTAATCGAATCTTTCTCTCCATCTCCTATCCCTGTTGAGGGTAGTGACTCTCTTATGGAGGAGATTGATATTTTTCTTGCTCTGGACGACTCGATGTGACAACCATGGCTTGAGCAGGTTGGTCAAACCATAGCGTTGACCTAATTATCTGTTCTATAAGTTTGGTTTATGAAATTTTGTGATTTTATGTGTTTTATGAGGTTTGATTATGATGGAGTTTGCATGAGTTCATTTCGTTCACTTTTGGTGACATGTAAATGACTTATGTGATTTTAGCGTTTTCGCGTTAATTGTGTATGTATCATTATGTGTATGTATTAAGTATTAGTAATTTTAAGGGTTGATTAGGAATTAGAAGTAGGTTAAGAAAAAAAAATGTAAATTTCTATTTTTGAAAAGTGAATTTGGAAATGAAAAATTATTTTTAAAAAGTAGTTTATAAGCAAAATGGGTTACCAAATTAGCTTAGGTTTTTATAAAACTTAAGGTATGAAAATAATTAATTAATTAATAAAAGAAAAAAAAAATATTTTTTTTAGGCATGAATAGTAAAAAACGAAAATTAAAAGGAAAAAGAAAGGAAAAGAATAAGAAAGGAATCCTAGTTATTATCTAATTCTAATTAGGGATTATCTATAATTAATATGTAGCCTATAAATACAAAAATAAAGATCCCTAAACCCCCCTATTGCTGTGTTCGGTCGATCCAAGAAAAAGAGGAGAGAAAAAAAATTGGGGTTTTTATTTTTGGGTTCAAGAATCAAGTTTGAGGTATGTTTAATTTATTTTTATTAAGTTCTAATTAACAATTAATGTAATCTAAGCATGATGGATTATGGTTTATAAATTAGGGTTTTGATTTTTTTGGAAGTTTATGAAGTAATGATGATTGTTTGATCATTAGTTTAATTGGTTATGAGATTTGATCGTGTATTTAGGTCTAGATCGCCCGATTTAGTTGTTTAATTCACTGCAGAAAGTTAGGCAGTTTTGTAACGAGCATAACTCAATCATAAATTATCAAATAAATAATTTACAACATACTGGAGATAACCTCAGAGAGTCTACTTTCCAGAAAAGTTGGCCTCGTAAGTTTTTATAGTTGGGAAGTAGGTCAAAGGGGCGTTACAAAATCAGTGTGTAAAATAGTGACGAATTTCAATTTTGGTTTTGATTTTTCTAAAAATACTTAGACATCTAGTTAGAGGCTCTAGATCACGTGGAAGTTAGTTCATATATTGTGTGTGACCCCTGAATTTTTGCTATCCCTATAATGAGGTCTAAAGTGGTCATCTAGTGTCATACTTTTAGGAGGTCAGGTTCTGGACGAATTCTGGACACTTTGGACTAATGAATTTCTAAAGGGTATTTGTAAAAGGGTAATGGCTATGGAAGAGCTATGAGGGGTTCATAAGACATATATGTAGCATGGTGAATTTTGTTTTGAATTATAGAAGTGTTTAAGTGGTACGTTTAGGACGCGTAACTGAGTATAAAATTCTGCTCAAAACCAGAAAATTTGAAGTGTAGCATTGAAGTGTAAATGACATATGTAGGAGTTGAAAAAAGGGTTAAATCAATTATAGAACTATGGTAGATAGCTTAGATATCCATCATAGTTGAGGTTACATCATATTGGGTAGAATACATAATTGATGGTAACTTATTGTGTGCTTATTTGATTAGCTCATTCGTGAAGTTGTTTGTGAAGCTTTTTGTTGGAATCTTTTGGAAAGCTAAGCAAAGGTGAGTTTCATAGTCCCTCTTTTTAATGTTTTTAAATTGGGATGGAAATGATGCTAAGTGTTTTGAATTGCTGTGATTATGTGTTTTGATTTCGTGTGGACATTATGTGATTGCATATGGCTTGTTGTTGCTTGATATTGTGTTGTGTTGAGGATCATTAATGGTGGGGCTAATCATCTCACGGATCATTAATTTGAGATTGATCAACTCTGTGAATTGGTATGGGTCCAGGCCTAAATATAAGCTTCAGCTGATAGACTTTTAGGTGCGTAAGTGACGTATGTGGGATCGGAGGGGTACGCCTACACAGTATATGTATGGTTGGTTTGATATGGTGATTTGGTTTGCATGTTAGCATAAGTTCATATTTTGCGTAATTGTCCTATATTGTTTTGTTAATCATAGAAATTGGTTTGAAAGGTTTATAATGTGAGTCTTAAACCTATGACTCTCACCAACCGTTGTGTTAACGTTTTTAAGCATCATTTTCAGTTGAGCTTAATGGGGCTAAGATAGAGCGAAGTGGCTAGAAGAGACCGTAGGATGCTTGGAGTTATTTATGCTTTCTGTTTGAATAAATGCGTTTGCATGAATTGTTTGGATTATGTTTTTGCATGTCATTTATTGACGAGACATCTTTCTCATTAATAAAGACACCATTAGGTTTGGGTATTGTTATGACACTTTGTGTCTTTACTTTACTTTAGTTTTCATTTTAGTATTCTCTATATAGACACCATGTGTTGTGATGATATATATTCTTGTTTACGCCTTGCGTTTCCACCTTGGCGGGGTGTGACATTAATTCCTTCCCAAAGTAACTCCGTATAATCCACATGAGTGTTATTGACAAAGCAATACAACATTTGCATTATCTGCAACGGCGGTTGGTCCCATCCAGTGACACGTGTAGTTAGACATTTGGAAAATATCTTGCACAACGTTTGCCATGGCTGCAGAAGACCAGATATCTTGAAGCTTGATGACGTCTTCAGCTCCATTGTAAATCCTAATCTTTGTTTGTAGAATGGAACCATGTCAAAAAATGATGGTGGAGGCATAAATGAATTATGATTATTATCAGTTGCTTGTGGAAGATGAAAGATTGTTCTGAAGTCATCCAGTGTGAGAATAAGTTCTTTCCTATCAAGCATAAACTTGAGCCTATACTTTGATCCGTCTTCCTTCAAAGTATGCCAAAACTGTGCCATATATATCCATGGTACGGATGATGAAGCTGTAATGCTGAATCGTAATGAACGATTCTTGATGATATTCGTCAGAATCTTGCTTTCTGGTGGGCATTGCACATGTTCCAAATCAACTTTCTTGTTAGCATCCATAAGATCATATCGTTTGTTTGGAGGGCACAGTTCATCTGGATGAACATCAGCTGCATGTAGTTGTTGTGCCATGATGATTACTAAGGGAATACAATTGAGGTGTTAGGAAACAAATAATTCATTTGACATTTTTGTCTTTTTCCTCTCTGTCTGTTTTATATGTTCTGGCAATTTTTTTTGAACATATTTTTGATCAGTTTCTTTCTCATGTGCTCGTTCTTGCTTTTTCTAGCACATGCAATACGCTTTATTCGAATTATTCTTTTGATTTACCATTTGTGTGTTCTGGCATTTCTTTTTCGAACATACTTTTGATTTGCTTTTTCGCGTATGGATTTAGCTTTCTTTTGCTGTTTTTAGAATATCCTCACCAGAAATTCTTTGTGACATGATACTCTTTCAAAAAGGATGAAGATTTCTCTTATGATTTTAATCAAGACACAGTTTTTACCACCAAAATTCCAAAAAATGAAAAAATTTAAATTTTTTTCGAAAATAAAATAAGTGTTTTGTCACAATGTTTTGACTTTTCTGCTGGGTTGAATAAGAATAAATTTTGACTCGATCGAGCATGTTGAGCTCTAGCTTTGTCCCTTAACTTTTAGACTAAGCATTCGCGGATCTTTTTACTAAAGATTTTAAATTTGCAAAGAACGAAAAATGATAGATGTTAATTACGAGTTAGAAGCTAAACAAAGGATTATTTAAAATCCTAAGAGCTCAAAAGTGTAGTTTTGTATCTTTTTCTCCATAAAGCATCTAACCGACTAATAATAACGTGCTATTCTCAAAATTAAACTTAAATCAACGATTTTTGAAGTATAGTCGATAACAATAATTTATTTAGTCTTAGTTCAAATTTATACATTTATTTTCTAAAAAGAAATTTTCTCTATATCATGGCAATATAAAGTGTAAAAAAAATTATTGTTGAGGTAATAATAATAATAAAAATTGTGGGCTTATAAAAGTTTGCTGCATCTTGCCGGCTCACAACCGATGTTGCAGCCTTCTAAAAGGTCGAGGATTTCCTTAGTTTAAAGGATGTATAATTATATTAAGTGTAATATATGTGATTTAATAAATATAAGGAAAATATATTTTTTTCTAAATTTAAATATGCTTTTGAACTAAGACTATTTCGTTTTAAGTTGTGGTTTTTCTAAATGAATTGTTTAACAGGAAGCCTAAGAGTTTTTGAAACTGATGGTCCGTGAGTTCCGATACTATTCTCTGTGGGGTGTCAAAAGCCTGGTCACCTAAGCCGGTCTCGGCTGGGATGTGCCGAGAAGAAAGTCGCTACATGGAATGATCTCGTCTTCAAAGTTTGATCTACGGTTGAAATTCAAAATAAGCACATTCACCTAAGATATAATAATTGTCGGGAGTGAAAAGTTCACAAGTTACAAGTATGAGTAGTGTTAGCATCTTAACTTATATTTAACGGTGATTTCATTTTTGAGCTTGGTTTGGGACAAGTGAAAAATCAGGGACGATGAATTTATCATTTTTGGGCATTTTAGGATTAAAGTGCTTCTTTTTAGGTGACCTTTAAAGTTATGAAAATAACGAAAGTCCATACATTCTAGTTAGTTGCTTAAAAAGAAAAGTATATAAAATGAGAAAAATGAAAAATACAAAAATATATGTGGTAATAAGTGTAAATATTTAAAAATGGTCAAAACGGGGCTTTTCAAAACTATTGATTCTTTAATTCTCTTTGATAAACACTTAGCTACTTTTCGAGGTAATTAGTCAAGAGGGATTGAGATTCTTGATTTTCTAAAGTGTTTACTTATGGCATTGCGTGAGGACACGACAATAGTTTAGTATGGGAGATTTTGGTATGTGCTTAATTACACATACATTTGACCTAATAAAACGAGCTAAAAAGACCAATTATGACCAAAAACGGACATAAAATGCCAAATATATGCTTGTTTTGCTATTTGTGTTGTGCAGGTAACAGATATTCATAAAAGGACGAAAAACAAAGCCAAAACCGCCAAAACCGAGCACGAGAATAGAAAGAGCGTGAAAAGTCAAAATCAAAGTCAAAGTCAAAATCAAAGATCGAAGCCGAGGACGTGTGCATCTTAAATGGACCAACCCACACCCATCTAATGGGCCGGACCAGCCCATTAAGCCCTTAAAATCAAGCCTTTATGAAAAGCCCAAATCCCATTTAAATAAGAACCGGCCCAAACCAATCAATATAAGCCCAACAAAGCCCAAACCACTTAACAACCGTTAGCCCCTAATCACCTTTAAACCTTTTACACAGTTAGTCCTTAGGGACTAACACTGCTAGTCCTTAGGGACTAACACATTTGGTCCCTACATCCTTTAAACCCTTGAACCTTTAGTCCCTTTTTCCCTAACCCCGTTACCCAAATTAAACTAACAGTACCATAAAACCAATTCCCGCCAATCCTATCTATCACTATTCACTCATCTCTCTCACCTCGACCCCTACACCCCAAAACAAACTCATCACTTTCCTCCTCTAACCCCACTTCACAAACCAACAAATCCATGTTGGCAATCCTAAGCCAACTGATTGGACATGACAAATTCAAGGGCCATGATCTAAATGAAGAAGCACAAGATGGAATTAAGGGCTCAGATAAAGGCTTGGAATGCACTCACACAAGAAACACACCTCAAGGGCTAAAACGACTATATATGTGTATATTTTCACACAGTGATGTTCATGTAGAATATAGTTTTAAAGTTTTAATTAGAATAGCTTATTTAATGTATTTTTCAGCTTATTGTACTTTTTCTTCAAGTCTTGTAACTGTTTTAATGAATTAATGAAATTTGAGGTTTTTTAAGTTATAAAATTTTGAGTTTTTAATTTCCTGTTCCATTGTTGTTAAAAGTACCGTATAAGCTATCGTAAGCTCTTATTTAAGCATTTTGTTTAATATGTTTTCATTAAGTTTTTCAAACTGTTAAGTATTTAAGACAATTTCACCAAAAATCACCCCTCAATTACCTCGGCTTATTTTGGAAGATAAGCCAATCCTGGAAGGGCTTATGGACACTACTAGCTTGTCTTTGACAAGCTAGAGCTTTGTAGAATAAGCTCTAAGAGCCATTTAAACCTTTGTTTAAGCAAAGGGTCTTGTAAGTTTCATTTTTCAAAATTTTAAGCTTATTTACTGTTAGCTTATTGGCTTTGCTTATTCTGTTGCTTATTGTGCTTATTTAGTCTAGTGGTTGTCATTTGAATTCATTTTCATGCTTAGAAGTCCTTTGGTTGAGTTTTGATGTCAAATTGCTTATTTTTAGTCTTAAATTGCTTATTTGGTTTGCTTATTATCAAGTGCTTATTAGTGGTTGAAATGTACTTATTTGTCCTTGGTTAATACTGTGTTCACTGTGCTTTAGCTTTTTGTAGCTTTTATCAAACTGTTTTAAGCTTAATATGGTTTTTAAGATTTTAAATGAGTGTTTGGCACAAGCAGTATTAACTCATGTTAATACTGCTTGAGTGCTCTTGACCTATTTAGTCTATCTTGATAAGCTCAAATTAAGTTTATAAGTTAGTTTAATTTAGTTGTTAAAGTTTAAAAATCAAGTTTAGAGTTTAATGTAACCATGGTTTGAATCTGTGATGTTGTAGCCTCATATCAAAGCTTATTTGTTTGGATTGTGATTAGGTGCTTATAGTTGTTGTTTTCATGCTTGTTTGTGCTTCAAAATGCAGTAGATATAGTTGGTATAAGTGTGCATTTGTAATTTGACTTTTTATCAAAACCTGTCAAAGTTTCTAAGTCTATTTTCAAAGTTTTAAGACCATTTTTCAATAGCAAATGTAGGATAGTTAATAGTTGTTATAGGATCTGATTTTTATGGCATAAGCTCATTAGGATTTAAGCTCAATCTGTTTGAACTTATTTTGGAATTTAGCTTTCATTTACTAGTCCAAATTTAGGCTTGCACTTAGCTATTTAGGACTTTATAAAAACTTTAAAAAAAAAACCAAAAAAGTAGGATATTAGGTAAACAACCATTTTCTTTAGTCCTTTTCTAGCTTATTTAGTTTTTTAAATGTCTAAACTTTGCTTATTTAGATTCCCTATAGTACTAGCTTTATCTGTTTTTAGGTTTTAGACCTCAGCTCTTTAGTTTGCTGGCTAAATTATTAGCTTAAAAGTCCCTCTTAGACTGTTTTTAAGTATCCTTTTAGCCAAAAAAGCTTATTTGAATTTTAAGCTTTCCAGCTTATTGTAGTGCTTAATTTGTAAAACCCAAAATTTGAATTTTATTTTATATTGGTAATTTTGAATATAACTTAAAGTTTATTTATAAGTATTGGAAAATAAAACTTTAGGTTATAATTTTGGGAAATTATTAAGATATAACATAAGGTATTTTGTTTTAAAAAAAATATATATATAAAACTTATATATGTACATATATATGGTCGGCCCATATTTAAAAATATATATATATTTATTGTAATTTTAATTATTTTGTATATTTACTTTCTTTTTATAAAAAAACATATTTTAAGGGATAAATATTAAAAGGTTTTAGCAAGTATTTTGTGTAATCTTCAAAAAGGGAAAAAAATTATTTTATCCCCCTTCTCCTTCATTTAGACCGGTCTTTAGAGGTGATTTTACAAGAAAATCTTTTATTTTTAAAGCTAAACTTATTTTAGGAATGAAGTGTAAAAAGGTTTAAGCAAATATTTGGTAATCTCCTAAAACAATAAAAAAGATTTTTTTCCCCTCCTCTCTACCCTTTATAACCGACCCCCTCTCCCATCATTCTCCATCATTCTCTAAAAAATTTCTCTCTATAAATTTGTGTATTCCTCCATAGAAGCTTCGAGCAAGAAGAAGGTTTAAGTGTTTTGGGTAATTCTTGAAGTTTTGGTGTTCTTGGTGTGGTTTTGATCTTCATTCTTTGGTGTATTATTGGGTTCTTGGTGTTTGATCTTGTACTCCTCCCTCATTCCATAGGTAATTCTTGATTTTGTTTCATTCTTGTTGTCACCATGATTACATATGCAAAAGTTTTCATAAAAACCTAAAAGATTGTAAGAAATAATGTGTTTATGTTATTGTCAATTTCTCTAGGGTTTAATCTAATTAAAATAGTTAAATTACTTGTTATGAAACCCTAAGATGATCATTAAATGTGTTATTAATAAAAACTACAAGATTAGAAACCCTAGGGTTGGTTTTGATGGGTGTTAATTAGGGTTTTCATGGTTAATAATTCTGGGCAGAATTTTAGGTCATGTTCAACGGGGTATATCTTAATGATAAAAATTGGTATTAACATGATTCTTGAGCCTAAAGTTAAATTCAAAGAGTCTAGTTTCTGTAAAATCCGGCCTCATGTCAATTGGAGGTCGGGAAAGTCGATTTTTACATTTTATAAGATTAAGTGTCGAATATGGAATTTCTATCCAAAAAATTCAGTTGTAGTGCTTGATTTTTAATTCGAAAACCGTAAGGAGTTAGCTTCTAAAATTTTATTTGGTAAGTATTCATGATATTAGTTACATTCAAGATTTTTTTTAGAATTTTCTGAATTGTCTAAGTTGGGTTTTTACGCGTCAACTTTACAAAGGTTCTACCAGGTCAAAATTCGGGTCAGTTTTGGGTAACAAGGGTCAAAGGGATACTTAAACATGGAAATAAATTAAACCAATGATCATGGGTGTATTAGACATATGTAGGAACCTCTGTAAATTTTGATGTAATTTTAGAAGATGTTTTTATGGGTCATTTAAGTAAGGAAACTTACCTTGAATAAGTAGTCAAAATTTGAAATTTTTAAAAACCTTAAATAGGTCAAATAAACTTTATTTATGGTAAGATCAAGTATAAAACATCTTAAAAAAAAGATATGTAATATATGGTAATCATGGTTCTTGTAGATTCGGTTGTTCATTTCTCTTTGATTGCTTATTCTTCAAGGTACATATATTCCATCCTTTTAGTAAGGACATCTCATGAATTGATTCTCATTTGTTTTTAACTACTTTGATTCATTTGATATTCCTTTGATTTGCTATCTGTAATCATGAATCGTTTGATGTTGACAATCCGTTTGATTCGATATTCGTTTGTATGAATCTGTTGGTTCTTGTTTGGAATATGCTACTAGATTCGTTTCCATATTTAGATTATTTTAAACTTGATCATTGTTATCTTTTGCCTATCTCTTTGCCCGAGCTATTTGTATCTAGTCATGGAGGTACCATAACCATGTCATTGATGCACCAATGTCATGACACTATCTGTGGCGGTGTGATTAGTCCACGGTGTTCCCTTTTGTATGTGCACTTATTATGATTTGATTATATATGTTCGTACACTCGCCATAGTGCTGGTGTATATGGATATAACTTTGTTTTGCAGGGAGCGTATAGATGCATCCTAGGTACTTTGTTCCGTTCAGTTTAGGTGAATGGTTGTGTGTGTGCAATACACCCTATATCACATTTGCTATACAGGAGGAGCTTGCATGTGTACATTTGATTATGACTATCTGATTATTTGTTTAGGGTCTATTCATGTATCATGTTTAGACATTTGTTTTGGCTCGTGAGCATTCCTTTGATTACTCTTATCCTATTCATTGTTCTATATATATCGTTTGGCATTTGTTTGGAAGGTTTTTGATATTCTTTTCGTTCAAACTTTCGTTTTATTTCCGTTATTATTATTATTATATCTGTTCACTGAGCATTAGCTCAGCCGTGTTTTCTTTTCTTGCGGCAGGTACTAAACGGAAAGCTGGGATATGAGTGTTAAAAGTAGGAGCTTTTAGAGGACCCACCTTTAGAAGAACCCTTTTTATTTGGATTTATGTTTTAAGACCTTTTCTTTTGAAGATTTCTTTCATTTGACTTTGTTGGAATTTAATACTTTTGGAAGTCATTTTGTTTCATGACTTAGTATTTTTATAAAGTCTTCCGCTTGCGTTTATATGTTCTGATATGACACCATAATGTGACTCTTGGTCTCTTTATCGAAGCGGGATGTTACAATTATGGTATCAGAGCCAGGTTGACATGTAGAACCTAGGTTATGACATGTGAGGATTGGGTAAACATTAGGCTTCCTTTCGTATTTTGATATTATCGCTTCCTTTCGTATTTTAATCTTAACTCTAAATTGTCTTCGCTGTTTCATTCGATGACCGAGTATTTTCTTCGACCAAGGATTAGGCAGCTAACTCTTCAGGTATCGTTTCTGGAACTCTCTTTTTGAACGGTCGTGCTATTTTTGTCTTATTTGATACAGGTACAACACATTTTTACGGTTTCTGTTTCATTTACTAAACACCTTAGCATCTTCCCTACGCAACTTAATTTTACCTTCTCGATATCTACGCCTATGGAAAGTCTGACCACGAATATCAGAACTGTCCGCTTTATTTTGATGATAAGATTCGTTTTGCTAATTTGCTTCCCTTAGAAATGAGTGACTTTGATATTAGTCTTGGTATGAATTGGTTGACTGTTCATCGCGCCCCTATCGTTTGTCATACCAATCGTGTCATCTTTGGTAATCTGAATAACTCTGAATTCATCTGCCTATTTCAATTTCGATTTCAATTTCGAGGACGAAATTTTCTTTTTAGAGGGGAAGAGTTGTAAAATCCAAATTTTGAATTTCATTTCATATTGGTAATTTTGAATATAACTTAAAGTTTATTTATAAGTATTTGAAAATAAAATCTTAGGTTATAATTTTGGGAAATTACAAAGATATAACATAAGGTATTTTGTTTTAAAAATATATATATAAAACTTATATATGTACATATATATGGCCGGCCCATATTTAAAAAAAAAATATTTTGTAATTTTGATTATTTTGTATATTTACTTTCTTTTTATAAAAAAAACCTATTTTAAGGGATAAGTATTAAAAGGTTTTAGCAAGTATTTTGTGTAATCTTCAAAAAGAGGAAAATTATTTTGTCCCCCCTCCTCCTTTATTTAGACCGACCTTTAGGGGTGATTTTACAAGAAAATCTTTTATTTTTAAAGCTAAACTTATTTTAGGAATGAAGTGTAAAAAGGTTTAAGCAAATATTTGGTAATCTCCTAAAACAATAAAAAAGATTTTGTCCTCCTCCTCTCTACCCTTTATAACCGACCCCCTATCCCATCATTCTCCATCATTCTCTAAAATTTTTCTCTCCATAATTTTGTGTATTCCTCCATAGAAGCTTCGAGTAAGAAGAAGGTTTAGGTGTTTTGGGTAATTCTTGAAGTTTTGGTGTTCTTGGTGTGGTTTTGATCTTCATTCTTTAGTGTATTCTTGTGTTCTTGGTGTTTGATCTTGTATTCCTCCCTCATTCCATAGGTAATTCTTGATTTTGTTTCATTCTTGTTGTCACCATGATTACATATGCAAAAGTTTTCATAAAAACCTAAAAGATTATATGAAATAATGTGTTTATGTTCTTGTCAATTTCTCTAGGGTTTAATCTAATTAAAATGGTTAAATTACATGTCATGAAACCCTAAGATGATCATTAAATGTGTTATTAATAAAAACTACAAGATTAGAAACCCTAGGGTTGGTTTAGATGGGTGTTAATTAGGGGTTTCATGGTTAATAATTCTGGGCAGAATTTTAGGTCATGTTCAACGGAGTATATCTTAATGATAAAAATTGGTTTTAACATGATTCTTGAGCCTAAAGTTAAATTCAAAGAGTCTAGTTTCTAGAAAATCTGGCCTCATGTCAATTGGAGGTCGGGAAGGTCTATTTTTAGATTTTATAAGATTAAGTGTCGAATCTGGAATTTCTATCCGAAAAATTCAGTTGTAGTGTTTGATTTTTAATTTGAAAACCGTAAGGAGTTAGCTTCTAAAATATTATTCGGTAAATCTTCATGATATTAGTTACATTCATGATTTTTTTTCAAAATTTTCTGAGTTGTCTAAGTTGGGTTTTTATGCGTCAACTTTACAAAGGTTCTGTCAGATCAAAATTCGGTTAAGTTTTTGGTAACAAGGGTCAAAGGGATACTTAAACATGGAAATAAATTAAACCAATGATCATGGGTGTATTAGACATATGTAGGAACCTCTGTAAATTTTGGTGTAATTTTAAAAGATGTTTTTATGGGTCATTTATGTATGGAAACTTACATTGAATAAGTAGTCAAAATCTGAAATTTTTGGAAACCTTAAATAGGTCAAGTAAACTTTATTTATGGTAAGATCAAGTGTAAAACTTCTTAAAAAAAGGATATGTAATATATGGTAATCATGGTTCTTGTAGATTCGGTAAAGGTGTCGTGATCTCTTGCTTGTGTGTTCATTTCTCTCCGATTGCATATTCGTTAAGGTTATTTCATCCTTTTAGTAAGGACATCTCATGACTTGATTCTCATTTGTTTTTAACTACTTTGATTCGTTTGATATTCCTTTGATTTGCTATCCATAATCATGACTCGTTTGATGTTGACAATCCGTTTGATTCGATATTCGTTTATATGAATATGTTGGTTCTTGTTTGGAATATGCTACTAGATTCGTTTTCATATTTGGATTTTTTGAAACTTGATCATTGTTATCTTTTGCCTATCTCTTTGCCCGAGCTATTTGTATCTAGTCATGGAGGTACCATGACCATGTCATTGATGCACCAATGGCATAACACTATCTGTGGCGGTGTGATTAGTCCACAGCGTTCCCTTTTGTATGTGCACTTATTATGATTTGATTATATATGTTCATACACTCGCCATAGTGTATATGGATATAACTTTGTTTTGCAGGAAGCGTATGGATGCATCCTAGGTACTTTGTTCTGTTCAGTTTAGGTGAATGGTTATGTGTATGGAATACACCCCCATATCACATTTGGTACACAGGAGGAGCTTGCCTGTGTACATTTGATTATGACTATCTGATTATTTGTTTAGGGTCTATTCATGTATCATGTTTTGACATTTGTTTTGGCTCGTGGGCATTCCTTTGATTACTCCTATCCTATTCATTGTTCTATATATATTGTTTGGCATTTGTTTGGAAGGTTTTTGATATTCATTTCGTTCATACCTTCATTTTATTTCCGTTATTATTATATCTGTTCACTGAGCGTCGCGTTTTCTTTTCATGCGGCAGGTACTAAGCGGGAAGATGGGATATGAGTGTTGAGAGTAGGAGCTTTTAGAGGACCCACCTTTAGAAGAACCTTTTTTATTTGGATTTATGTTTTAAGACATTTCCTTTTGAAGATTTCTTTCATTTGACTTTGTTGGAATTTAATACTTTTGGAAGTCATTTTGTTTCATGACTTAGTATTTTTATAAAGTCTTCCGCTTACGTTTATATGTTCTGATATGATACCATAATGTGACTCTTGGTCTCTTTATTGGAGCGGGATGTTACAATTATGGTATCAGAGCCAGGTTGACATGTAGAACCTGGGTTATGACCTGTAAGGATTGGGTAGACATTAGGCTTCCTTTTGTATTTTGATATTATCGCTTCTTTTCGTATTTTGATCTTAACTCTAAATTGTCTTCGTTGTTTCATTTGTTGACCGAGTATTTTCTTCGACCAAGGATCAGGCAGCTAACTCTTCAGATACCGTTTCGGGAACTCTCTTTTTGAACGGTCGCGTTGTTTTTGTCTTATTTGATACGGGTACAACACATTTTTGCGGTTTCTGTTTCATTTACTAAACACCTTAGCATCTTCCCTACGCAACTTAATTTTACCTTCTGGATATCTACGCCAATAAAAAGTCTGACCACAAATATCATAACTGTCCGCTTAATTTTGATGATAAGACTCGTTTTGCTAATTTGCTTCCTTTAGAAATGAGTGACTTCGATATTAGTCTTGGTATGAATTGGTTGACTGTTCATCGCGCCCCTATTGTTTGTCATACCAATCGTGTCATCTTTTGTAATCTAAATAACCCTGAATTCATCTACCTATTTCAATTTCGAGGACGGAATTTTCTTTTTAGAGGGGAAGAGTTGTAAAACCCAAAATTTGGATTTCATTTCATATTGGTAATTTTGAATATAACCTAAAGTTTATTTATAAGTATTTGAAAAAAAAACTTAGGTTATAATTTTAGAAAATTATAAAGATATAACATAAGGTATTTTGTTTTAAAAAAATATATAGAGAAATCTGCAAATATGCTCCCTGTGGTTTCCTAAATTTGCATATTTGCTCCATAACTTCACGAAAGTGCAGGCGGCCTCCCTAAAACGAAACTTGTGTCGCATTCATGCTCCCTGACAGGGAGCACGAGTGCAATGGAAGTTTCAATTCCCATTGCATTCGTGCTCCTTGGCAGGGAGCACGAGTGCAACGAAAGTTTCAAACTGGGGAGGCCACCTGCACTTTCGTGAAGTTGGGGAGTAAGTCTGCTATTTTTGCAAACCACATGGAGCATATTTGCACTTTTCTCTAATATAAAACTTATATATGTACATATATATGGCCGGCCCATATTTAAAAATAATAATATATTTTGTAATTTTGATTATTTTATATATTTACTTTCTTTTTATAAAAAAAAACATATTTTAAGGGATAAGTATTAAAATTTTTTAGCAAGTATTTTGTGTAATCTTCAAAAAGGAAAAAAATTATTTTGTCCCCCCCTCCTTTATTTAGACCGGACTTTAGGGGTGATTTTACAAGAAAATCTTTTATTTTTAAAGCTAAACGTATTTTAGGAATGAAGTGTAAAAATGTTTAAGCAAATATTTGGTAATCTCCTAAAACAATAAAAAAGATTTTGTCCCCCTCCTCTTTACCCTTTATAACTGACCCCCTCTCCGATCATTCTTCATCATTCTCTAAAAAATTTCTCTCCATAATTTTGTGTATTCCTCCATAGAAGCTTCGAGCAAGAAGAAGGTTTAGGTGTTTTGGGTAATTCTTGAAGTTTTGGTGTTCTTGGTGTGGTTTTGATCTTCATTTTTTGGTGTATTCTTGAGTTCTTGGTGTTTGATCTTGTACTCCTCCCTCATTCCATATGTAATTCTTGATTTTGTTTCATTCTTGTTGTCATCACGATTACATATGCAAAAGTTTTCATAAAAACCTAAAAGATTATAAGAAATAATGTGTTTATGTTATTGTCAATTTCTCTAGGGTTTAATCTAATTAAAATGGTTAAATTACATGTTATGAATCCTAAGATGATCATTAAATGTGTTATTAATAAAAATTACAAGATTAAAAACCCTAGGGTTGGTTTAGATGGGTGTTAATTAGGGTTTTCATGGTTAATAATTCTGGGCAGAATTTTAGGTCATGTTCAACGGGGTATATCTTAATGATAAAAATTGGTTTTAACATGATTCATGAGCCTAAAGTTAAATTCAAATAGTCTAGTTTCTGGAAAATCCAGCCTCATCTCAATTGGAGGTCGGGAAGGTCGATTTTTAGATTTTATAAGATTAAGTGTCGAATCTGGAATTTCTATCCGAAAAATTCAGTTGTAGTGTTTGATTTTTAATTCCAAAACCGTAAGGAGTTAGCTTCTAAAATATTATTCGGTAAATCTTCATGATATTAGTTACATTCATGATTTTTTTTTAGAATTTTCTGAGTTGTCTAAGTTGGGTTTTTATGCGTCAACTTTACAAAGGTTCTGCCAGGTCAAAATTCGGTTCAGTTTTGGGTAACAAGGGTCAAAGGGATACTTAAACATGAAAATAAATTAAACCAATGATCATGGGTGTATTAGACATATGTAGGAACCTCTGTAAATTTTGGTGTAATTTTAGAAGATGTTTTTATGGGTAAACTTACATTGAATAAGTAGTCAAAATCTGAAATTTTTGGAAAGCTTAAATAGGTCAAGTAAACTTTATTTATGGTAAGATCAAGTGTAAAACTTCTTAAAAAAGGATATGTAATATATTGTAATCATGGTTCTTGTAGATTCGGTGAAGGTGTCGTGATCTCTTGCTTGTGTGTTCATTTCTCTCCGATTGCATATTCGTTAAGGTTATTCCGTCCTTTTAGTAAGGACATCTCATGACTTGATTCTCATTTGTTTTTAACTACTTTGATTCGTTTGATATTCCTTTGATTTGCTATCCGTAATCATGACTCGTTTGATGTTGACAATCCGTTTGATTCGATATTCGTTTGTATGAATCTGTTGGTTCTTGTTTGGAATACGCTACTAGATTCGTTTTCATATTTGGATTATTTGAAACTTGATCATTGTTATCTTTTGCCTATCTCTTTGCCCGAGCTATTTGTATCTAGTCATGGAGGTACCATGACCATGTCATTGATGCACCAATGACATGACACTATCTGTGGCGGTGTGATTAGTCCACGGCGTTCCCTTTTGTATGTGCACTTATTATGATTTGATTATATATGTTCATACACTCGCCATAGTGATTGTGTATATAGATATAACTTTGTTTTGCAGGGAGCGTATGGATGCATCCTAGGTACTTTGTTCCGTTCAGTTTATAAAAATTTCATTTTATCAAAAAAAATTTACACACACTCATACACCCATTTCTCCCTCCCCTCTCCACCGGAAAAACAATCCGGCCACCACAGCCACAGCCGGAAAAGATTCCGGTCATCTTCTCCGGCCACTTTTCCGGCCAAACTCCGGCGAACCCAAAAACCTTATAAAACGTTTCTCATCTCCGGATCTACCCGATCCTCACCACCACGCGCCACTACTCGCCACCACAGTCGCCCCCTCCTCCGACGACAGCCACCCACCTCTATCATCTTCTATCATCTTTCAACTCCATCGTCATCCTCATCTCATCGCATCATATATTTCGTCCACCTCCATCATCATCACGGCTCACCCCGAGGGGGGTTGTTGTGTTTTGGTAGTTTAACAAACCACCCACAAGGGTGTTCTGGTTGCGTCGGTCTGTCTCTGACACCCAAAAGGGGTGGTTAGGATTCGCATTTTTTAAACCAATTAGGTTATTTTCTTACTTTTTCTTTTTCTTTTTTATTTCTTTTCTTTTATTGACAGAGCCACCACCACAATGGTGCGCTTGGCTTTGTTCTTACCACAAAAAGGGTGCGTTTAGTTTTATAAATCGCCCACAAGGGTGCGTTCGGTACCGGGTCAGCCACCCGGTTAGGGTGCGTTTGGTGGTGGCAGCCCAACATGGGTGCGTTTGGCTGTGTAAAATGGCCCACCGAGAGGGCTGTTTTGTATGCTATCGTAAATCTGCCAAAGGTGTGTTTGTTTCGAGGGGGTGGTTAGCAGCTAGATGGCGGGTTACTGTTCACCGCCGTTAGAGGAGCGGTTTTGATTTATAAGGAAATAGATTAGGGTGCGTTTGGGTTGGTTGTTCCACAGCCAAGGGTGCGTTTGGTGTGATAGGAGACGAATTAGGGGCGTTTGATTTATGTATAAACCGAAGATGAGGGTGCGTTTGGTTAAGGTTATAACAGCAGTGGGTGCGTTTGGATCTGCGTTTAAAGGGGTGTTTGTTTGGCTGTTTAGCAGCCTTATGGGTGTGTTTGGTTATGGGTATAATCTGCCTTTAGAGGCGTTTGGTTATGGGTTTAACAGCCCATATAGGGCTGTTTGGTTTAGACATCCGGGTGCGTTTGGATCTGCGTTAAAGGGGTTTATACTATTATGTTTTTTCTTTGGTTAATTAGTTAAGTTTTAGTTCTGCGTGTTTTAGGCCACTAGGGTGCGTTTGGTTCGCTGTTTTACAGCTTTAGGGTGCGTTTGTTTTGGCAGCTAACACCCAAGGGTGTGTTTGGTTATATTTGTCTTTTTAATTGTTTGTTTGATTTCGTAGATATATATATATATATATATATATATATATATATATATATATATATATATATATATATATATATAATTATAATATATATATTTATTATATATATATATTATAAAACGCGGATGTTTGCAACATAGATTGATAAAGAGTGGAAAAATATTGAAATTTATGAATAAGGGAAACGTTGTATAAACGGCAAGGTCATGCCGAAATTTCTAAAAATTACCGTACCTAGTATTTTCACTAAAACTTTTATTATTTTAGAAAACCCGATAAAAGGACAAAGTTATATAGTTTTAAGATTTTTTTTGTAATAATACAATGAATCGGTACATAAACGAAAGCTATACTTGTATAAACAAGATAACTAGTTTAGTTAAAACGCGTAACGAAGTACTAAATTATAAAATATTATTTTATAATTCCCGACTATAACTTTTGTACAAACTTTAAAAACGTCATTTAGCAAATTCATAACTTTAAAACGCGTGTTTACTTTTATGTATGAACTTTTATTATTTATTTAGTTGACTCTTGAAAACGTTGTCGGAATTATGTTGTTACCATTATTTTCTCGCGCTTCTTATATAATACTTGTAAAGTATTATATGTTGCGACTTATTATTTTGTTTGTTTGTCTTTATTATATGATTCGTCACATGAATTATATAATTGTTTCTTTTCATATGTAATATATGCGGAATATATTACATGCTTTGTGTATTCTTGTCGGTGTATTTTATTTAACCAACCACCAAACCCATCCAACCTGAAATCCAAATCCCTTATCAACGAGTCGCGTTGATGTACTCATCCATCGGGGAACCCAAATTCATTATCCTAGGTAGTAGGATATAGCCGTTAAATTAAGCTGCATCTTCTTGGTCGAGCTGTTCCGTTTCCCATTTATGCTGCGATTATTATTTGCATTCCTGCTAGTTTCTCTGCAACATCAAGGTGAGTTCATAGCCCCACTTTTCTCTTTTAATAGTTTTCATAAACTGTTTTTGGGAGGTGAGAAATACATGCTTGCTTTACCGATATAACTTATCGGTTACTACGTACATAGCGTTACATGAATGTTTTTACTAAAGCTTTTGCTTATCTACCACGTGATTTCTAATACATGTTTGATACATGCTTGTTTTACCGAATAACTTATCGGTTACTACTACATAAGCGTTACATGAATGTTTTTACTAAAGCTTTTGCTTATCTACCACGTGATTTCTAATACATGTTTGATACATGCTTGTTTTACCGAATAACTTATCGGTTACTACTACATAAGCGTTACATGAATGTTTTTACTAAAGTTTGCTTGCCTAACCACAATTTCTAATAGTGTTTGGACTACATGCTGTTTTATAAAACTGGACACAAGAAAACTTTTTGGTTATGCTGGGACTCTAATATGGGTCAATTACATTGAGTAGTTATTGCCAAAGACCCCACATCATGAACTGTTAATTACCTATAATGGGTGAGCGCTAGTACAAATAAATAGATCTATTGGGTTTGACAGCCCTGTCCGGGGGTCTGAATCGAATCCTTTCGAGCACCCAGTCAACGGACAATTTGTATTTAGATTTTTAGGTACTAAGGCAATATACCTAGTTATGGGGAACATGACATTTACATTCAAGATATGTGTTACCGTAAAGGCTTCGGCTGTCATGAGCTCAATGCAATCAGGATCTTATACATTGTTTTCGTTGCAAATGTTTCTGTTGAATTATACTTTGAAAATACTGTCTGCTGGCAGATCTTAAACCTTGTGGTCACTATTTGATCATTATTGATTTATTGAAACATTACTTGGATTTCGATAACAATTCTTCTAAATGTTGTAACGCTACTTTTCTTACAGAAATATTTCTCGAACTATTTCAATGCTGCTTTTACTTAAACCTATGAATTCACCAACATTATTGTTGACGTTTTTGCATGTATTTTCTCAGGTTATTATATTGCTAGCTGAGCATCTTTTTTATTTGGATTTATGTTTTAAGACCTTTACTTTTGAAGATTTCTTTCATTTGACTTTGTTGGAATTTAATACTTTTGGAAGTCATTTTGTTTCATGACTTAGTATTTATATAAAGTCTTCCGCTAATTAGTGTTTAGGATTGCTTATTAAGGTTGGATTAAGGTACTTTTAGCTTATTTAGCTTAGGTTTGAGCTTATTTAAGCTTATTAGCAATTTCAGTTTAAGTGTTATAGACTTAAAGCTTTTAAGTGAGTCTGTCACTTGTATAAGCTTTTCTAGCTTATTTGTTTGCTTAAATCTTAATCTTACTGCTTATTAGGTTAGGTTTAAGGTGCTTGTAGCTTAGTTGGCCTTAGTTTGAGCTTATTTAAGTTTATTAGCCAAATCAGCTAAAGCTTAAAGCCTTTTATGTTTTTTTATCTGTCATTTTCATTTGCTTATTTCCAGCTTATTTTCAAGTTTTATAAAAAGTTCTTTTTTTAAAAACTTCCATTTTTGCCTATTTTATAACTTTTTAAAAAAAGAAAAATAAAAAAATGTTTCATAAAAAAGAGAGGTCACAAGGGTCGAACCTGTGACCTCCACTTCACACACCAACACATTTAACACCACACTCCACTATCAACTGCCATTGGGTCTTTTTCGTTTATTACTCCACACTATTTTTCTTTTATACACATTTTAGCCAGTTAAGCTTTCAGCCTTATTTTGCTTATTTACAGCTTATTCCAATAAGCTGTCTGACCCATTTTATTTTTCCTAGGCTTAGAATTGTTCAAAGGACTTTTCTTGAATTTTTCAAATTAGTTCAGTATTTTTAATTATTATTTTAGATTAAATTAGTTTTTAATTCATAATAAATAAAATAAAAGTCAAAAAAATATAATTCTTTTTTTAAAAATTTCCTTTTATCATTTAGGACCTTTAAAAATTAAATTTGCTTTTGTAAGGTTTAAATTTGATAATTTAGGTTTTAGAGTCGCGTTTTTAATTCCCGTTATCGTTTTTGGTTTAAAACTTTAATTGCTTTCGTTTTTAGCTTGCTTTTATTTGTTCTTGCATGTTATTTGTAGAATTAGAATCCAAATCAAACATTTGATCATTCAAACTCGCGATCACGAACTTAGTCACGATTTTCAATTCACGCCTCATCGGGAAACGACCCGGGAAGGTTTTTGAATTTTACTTTGGATAAAAGTAATCTCTCCTTACCAAAAAACCTCTCGGAATACTTACTCTCTCTTCTTAATTGATATTTTGATACTAGTTATATATATATTATATATTATATATAGGCTAAGTAATTAAGAATCAATTTTTGGCGCCGCTGCCGGGGAGGTGTGTGCGATTATCAAGTTTACGTTTGAAGATTAGTGTTTGAAGACCCTTCCCCGTGAAGTTATCGCTTTCATTTGTGAATATTTTCTTCTATTATCAAGTAATCAAAAATTCCAAAAAAATTGAAAAACAACAAAATCAACCGTTGTGTCACTTGTGAATTCGGCTCACCTTTAGATTACAAACAATAAGAGAGGTATAAGTAGGGTTGATCCGGCGAACTTCGACCCGAAAGGAGAAGGTTTTTAAAACGCTTCGCTCTTTCCCGCTTTCCCGCTCCTTCGCTTCTTTATGCGTTTTCTAGAGAGCTACCGTACATCTTTGATTTATCGGTCCCAAAAATATTCTTCTTTATCTCAAATTGTTTAATTCTAATGTCTTCATACCTCCATTGTGAGTGTGTTACTTGTGGAAGAACGTTTGATAGCACATTTTGTCAATAGTTTTATTGCTATCGGTGTGTAAATATTCTTAGAAATAAATTTTATTCGGAATGCAATTCATACGTTAATTCGAATTCTTTCAACAATTCTCCAAATTTTTCTTACCCACC
>BQNB010027507.1:0-57569 GCA_026074375.1 Tanacetum coccineum
CACTTAGAAATAATTCATAAAAACTTACTTTTTTCAAAACTCGACAAAAAGACGAAATAATAAAATATTATTATTTTAATAAATTGACTAAAAGCCAAAAAATATATTTAGTAACTTTATAAAATATAAAACTTCTAAAAGATTGTTAGCATTTTTAAAACATGTCATTTCTTATAATTTGTCCAAGTAACTAGATCATTGTGATTACCGGATAGATAACCGGAACATATTACGTACTATCTTATTCTTATTGGTTTCTACTTGTCTATTTTCGTTGAAATAGTATAAGTGTATAATACTAATGTGCATACTTCAACTTATCTTCTTCAAATATAAATTATCAACCATCACACAACCAATACCATTAAAAAAGTGACTGTACGATGTATATTTTGACCTCTATGCATCAACTCTAAACATACATTTAAGAAACATATTTCTAAATCGGACATTAACTGGATTAGGTCGTGTATGGACGCCGTTGCATGCAATTATTAAAACATATTCTCAGCTACTTATCACTTTGTTTAGAGGTGAGTTCTCGTAGCCCTATTTTTAAAATCTTTTCCGTTGGGGGAAAATGATACTCAAAATCTATTTCAACTACTTTTAATATTGTGCAAAAACATTTTATTGCTTTTGGACACTGATATGTGCCTATGATTGTGTGTATGAATGCTATGTGAACACTATATAAATGTTATATATACACTATGTAAATGTTATGCGAATACTATGAGATCAATTTATGCGAAGTTCCACTGTGAATTTTTACACCACACTTTTTAGCCGACTGTGTAGCTCCAGCTGGTAGGCGGTAGGTCCGAAGGACTATAAGCGTGCAGGAATTCTATTGATATGTTAATTTGGGTTGGGATACGCTAATATGATGTGTTGATATGTTGATTTGGGTTGGGATACCCTAGTATGATGTGTTGATATGTTGATAAATTAAATACTATTATATGCATTCTGCTTTCATATTGCACAACTGTCCACTCTTACCCTCTAGCACATCAACTGGGTCTACTCCTAAACCTACGAGCTCACCAACGTAACGTTGACCCTTTCGAGTATCATTTTTAGGTGATCAGAATAATAAATTAGAGGAAATGGAGTACAAGATTTTACCATGACCACAATACTTTTCCATGGACACACATGTATTTCATATTTAAAGCTGTACTTAATGTAACTTTGTAAATTAAATTTTCGATATTACATTTTGGTGTAATCTTGTATCTTGTGCGATGTAAATCATTATGTCACATCCCGTGTTTCCGCTTCTAGCGGGGTGTGACAAAAAGATAATTAAAATAATAACTACACTAATGATCACACTGATAATAAACTGACTACCGTAAATACGGTAACTAATCTGACTAAATCAGTAAAAGTCAAGAAGTCAAAGGACTTAAATAGAACATTATGATTCTAGAAAATCCATAAGGGTTACATTCTACCCCCCTTAAAAAGAATTTCGCCCTAAAATTCAACTAGTGCTAGAGCTAAAGAGATGAGGGTATTTGAGTTTCATTTGATCCTCACATTCCCACGTGAATTTAGGTCCTAGTTTTGAATTCCATCGCACCTTAACGATAGGAATCCTACTCCAATTAAGTTTCTTGATATCGCGTTCTAGGAATTCTACAGGCTCTTCCATAAAGTTTAACTTAGCATCAACTTGGATCTCCTCTAAAGGTATCTGTGGTGTTGGGTCAGCTAAACATTTCTTGAGGTTCAACACGTGAAACGTGTCATGAACGCCATTTAGCTCCTTAGGTAGTCTTAGTCTATAGGCTACTGGACCGATCCTCTCAGTAATCTCAAATGGTCCAACAAACCTAGGTGCTAGTTTTCCCTTCTTCCCAAAGCGTACCACACCTTTCTAAGGCAACACTTTGAGTAAGACATGATCACATACACAAAATTCTAGAGGTTTCCTTCTCTTATCTACATAGTTTTTTTATCGATCATGAGCAGCCTTAAGCCTATCCTTGATCTGTGAGATCTTCTTAGTGGTTTCTTGCACTATCTCAAGCCCTATCAATTTTTCTTCTCTAACTTCTACACATAGGATTGGTGAGCGGCAATTCCTACCATACAAGGCTTCGAATGGTGCACACCTCACACTAGAATGATAACTGTTGTTGTATGAGAATTCAACCAATGGAAGATGAACATCCCAACTCCCTATGAAGTCAAGGACGCACGCTCTAAGCATGTCTTCCAAGGTCTCGATAGTACTTTCACTTTGACTACCAGTCTGAGGATGGTAAGCCGTACTTATGTCTAATTGGTTTTCGAGTGCTTCTTGCATTGACTACCAAAACCTTGATGTAAAATGACTATCATGATCAGATATGATTGAGATTGGCACACCATGCCTTGCAACGATTTCATTGAGGTACAGTCTAGCTAACCTATCCATCTTATAGTCTTCATGCATTGGTAAAAAATGAGCAGACTTAATCAATCGGTCCACAACGACCCAGATTGAATCATGCCCACTACTAGGCCTTGGTAATTTTATGATAAAGTCCATTGGTATTCTCTCCTATTTCCATTCAAGGATCTCATGTTGCTGCAGCAAGCCAGATGGCCTTTGTTGATCCCAACTTAAGATCATGCTTACCTTGTAAAAGGGTTAGTTGTATTGAATAGATTCCAAGACTAACTATGGTGAATTTTTTTTGTTAATACTAACGGTATGCGGAATCTAATCTTTAATATAAAAGAAATGAATGTACCGGAACTGAAGAACAATGTATACCTAAAAAAGCCCAATACTTTGTATGAATTATACGAGTACTCTTGTTAGTACTAGGGTTTACAACCTTGAAGCTATATATGAAAAATGTATGAATCTATATGTCTAACCATAACCTAGGATATCCTTTTATACACCAAGGAGTCCTTTACAAGATAACTACAAATCTTCTATAATTCTAAAAGATAACAGCATATCTTCTAACTATATAGGATATACACCGAATAAGTCAATACAAATTACTAAACATGTCTTTATCTCTTTAACGGTCTTAATCTTCATGCAGCAGTCTTAAGTCCTTCAGCAGTCTTAAGTTTAGTACTAGCAGTATTAACTGCTTTTGGCCTAGCAGTATAAAATTTTCCCTTAGCAGTATTAACTTTTTGGCTAAAATTTTGGTTGGTTAATGTTGTTCTTGTTTGATAGGGCCTCCTTACAGTTGAATATGCTGATTTAGAAAAACGTAACATTGGTCTAGCACTATAAACTGAAGTTTTGGGATGAGCGGTAGTAACAGGCCTATCAGTATTAAGTGGTCTTAGGCCAGTTTTCATTAAAACTGCTCTTGGAACCATGTTCTTGTGCGCACTAGGGTGAGCCTTTTTAGCAAAATAATTATAATTCACCCTTGTATAATTATTCTGAGATACCACCCTTTTCCTTAGATGGTAATTGCAGTGAGCCTGCACATGGTCAAAACTTCCACAGACAAAACAAGCTTTATTGTACATCACAAAGTCACTTCCTCGCTGTTGGGACTTCTAATTATTCCAATTTCTCTGATTTCCCCTAGGAGTTTGTGACCTGTACATTTTAGCATACTGAACTGGTTTTCTAACTGGTTTTTCTTTTTGTTTAGCTTTAACAAATTCTATCTTAGCAGGAAAAGCAGTTTCCTTCTCTAACTTATCATCTGACACCAACTCCTCAACCAATGAGGGATCAGGAGATTCCCTAACCTTATTAGCAATATCTACACTAACACTCTTACTAGTCTTAGGACCATATCCTTCAAACTCAGGCTTTTGAAACTCCTCTAGATCAGAGTTGGACAAATCAAGTGTTGGGGTGAAAATAACCCTGTACGGGGAGGTGGAACAACATTATAGCTTACAAACCCCACACCCTTTCTACTGTTATTAGTTATCTGACTCGCTATTAATTTGTCTAGACTTTTAGAAGCATTATCATATTTTTCAATTTTAAGTTGATTGCTTTCTTTTTCTTTCTTAAGCTTTTCTACCTCACTTTTAAGCACACTAATTTTTGAGTCTTTATATGAGATATCTCTTTTTAGATATCTCTTTATATGTGTACTATCGGTGAAAGATTGTTAGAATGATCCACCTAAGCCTTATAAGAAAAACCTAATTTACCTTTTGATTTGTTTCTCCTTTGCTCTGGTGGTGGAGATGTGTATCCTTGCCAACCATATGATATGAAGTTGATCACAACCGAGCAAATGAGCTTACCAATTAAATGTTACACCCTAGATTAGTTGAGTGATCTGAGTGTTTTCATTTCCATATTTTGTAAGGTGCTTGGTCTTGTACAGGTGATTAAAACGAAAGAAGTGCTTAAACATAAAAATCCTTAACTTCGATTAGGATACAATTTCAATATAATCTAGAGTCTACTTGAGGACAAGTAGGATTCAAGTGGGGGATATTTGATGACATCAAATAACTTTACATTTATACCCTCATTTATCCCGAATAAGTTACCCACTTTTATATAATTATTGCAAGAATTCGTACTTAATTGCTTAAAAGTGTTATTTGCAGTAATTAAGGAGTGATTTGTGAAGACATGTTAAAAGGTGCATATTTTGGAACTAAAAGGAAGATATTTGAAGATTGACTATTTCTTACCAATACGCCGTATCTACAAAAAGAGACACGGCGTATCAGCGCCAACTCTTCACAAGAAAACGCGTATAAACAATTCCCAATACGGCGTATCACTCATCTATAATACGTCGTATCCAGCTGGATAACTATTTAGAGATTTGGTGAATATTTATATTTTAGGAAAATATATCAGATTTATTATAAACTTTGCGCGCACTCTAAGGGAAACACCTCAATACGCCGTATTGGCCTAACCCAATACGGCGTATCCAGACTTTTTAAGAAATTATAAATAGAAGACTCAAAAATGAGTTTTCGGTGTGCAAAATCATATTCTTCATACCATACACATAAAAGACGATTTTCTAAAGAGAAGAAGAGCAACCAAAGGTCAAGCATCGATCACGATTCCATAGAAGACAACGTGTAATTCCTATACTCTTGTAATCATTTAATTTTTGGTATCGTTCGGTAAACCGTTTAGTTTACCTTGGTTATTTGATCACGCTTGTATAATTACAATGGTTATGGGCTAATACCCTAAGGTATTAGCCGTCTTAATGATGATTTAATGTTTGGTTTGTTTTAAAATCAATTTCTTAATTTATTGTTGAAAGTTTAATTATGTTTATCACATGATACTTGTCTACATGTTTGAATATGCGACCTATCATTCAACTGGGTCTAGGTACTCCTAACAAGTGAGCTAGATACTGGGATAGCTCTCCATATCGTGTTTTATATTACTGGACCAATATGATCACAAATAACGTTCTGTCTTTGTCTTAAAATTAAAAGCTTAGTTGGACCGACAGGTGACCCGTAATGTTTCAACAAGTATGTTCTTGATTAATTAATAAAGATTTGAATAGTGGACTACCAGAATATAAAATACCGTCAAACAGTAAATGGGTAAAGTCCCGATGGGCTAGGGTTTATCAAGATCACCATTGCTTTAATCCCTAGATAGATTATAATTAAACTAAAAGGATGCTTTATGCGGATACATTAATTATGACAGGATTCAACGTGTCTAGGTCTTAGGATGATGTCCCGCCTAAGTCTTAAGAATGATATGCCGCTTCGAGATAAGAAATCATTGCACTAAATAAACAAACTAGCGTTTAATCAGATTTAGTATGACTAATATGGTTTTCTATTATTTGGTTTGTACAGCTCTTTTATCTTTTGATTGTTTTCTTGCATGTTTATTGTGTTTAGAATTGATTATTGGCACCATAATACTTGTGCCAGTCTCTTAGGCTGAAAACCCTCAATCCTATTAGAAAATGTATATAGCATAGGTTTAACAAGTAATTAGAAGAATTAACTTAATTAAAGTAATTAAAATACTGATAGATTATAAGGTTAACGACCTCGCTCTTAGTGTTCAACACTCTACTTACCACGAAACTCTACCCGATCGGGTACACTGCCCGTTAAAGTGTTGTTTTAGGATAAGTTGGCTAAATATAAATTTAAAACTTGGTAATCAATAAATTAACCCTACACGACAACACACTACCCTCTTTGTAAGTCATTAATTTCTTAAATATTTTTGAACTTTTGGTATTGTTATGATGCAAAGATAATAGTTGTACGGTAAGTTTTCTAAAAACTGAAAGCTTAAAATTTTGAAATAAATATTAAGGGGTGCTTATTCGGTTCGAACTCGAGTAAAAATGGACAAGGAAAGACCATTTTATTATTGTGGTTGTGATGGTTAAATAACATTTATATATTGAGTAGCTTATTTCAACTTTCGGCTAAAAAATAAGCTTATACGGCTTATTTATTGGCTTATTTGAATTCAGTCATAAAAGGGTCACAAGGAAAAAGGTTTTGATTATTACCTATTCTTGTCATATTTTTATAGCTTTTTAAGGTGGCTTATTGTAGAACTAAAAATACTACGTAGCTTATTAGCTTATTGAAAACTGTACGTATTTGGTTTTGGGCTTATATAACCCACGACCCAATAAGCCGCGACTTATTGTGGACCTTATTGTGATCCGACTTATTTTTATAACTTTGGTTGTAACTTATTTTGATATCTCGAAAAGCACGTGGCAATCGGCTTAATAAATAAGCTCGTATTGACTTTTATAGGATTACATAGCCACGACCCAATAAGCTAAGCCTAAACCATGGCTTATTCTTGGTCCGTAAGCTTTGACTTACTTTCACGACTTGTTAGTCGGTTCACTTGATGTTTAAAAATACTTAATCATATAATATACATCTCGTTCAATTTCGGACTTGGAATCCATTCGGAAAGGATGTTTAGTCCTAATAAGGCCACGACCCAAGTGGAAGCCCAATAAGCTTCGGCGTACTTTTGGGACCTTTCATTTTGGCTTACATCCTATTCACTTCTAATACATATTTAAATTTGTAATTCAGACTAATTAGGATTTAAGAACTAAACGATACGGTTTTAGACTACTAATGGGCATAAGAAAAAAACTGGCGATTTTGAGTGTTGAAATGGATTTTTGAGCGATTTGTGCTTTATTAAGCTAAAAGAGTTAGGTTAGTCGTGTGAAATGCACATTTTGATAGAAAGTATTAGAAACGTGGAAAATTTGGCATTTTGTCGTAAATTGTGAAAAGTGTTTAAAATTAAGGTTTTAAAACCTTAGAAAATGTTTTATAAACAAACGGGTCATGCTAAAATTTTGTAAAATTATAACACTTAGAAATAATTCATAAAAACTTACTTTTTTCAAAACTCGACAAAAAGACGAAATAATAAAATATTATTATTTTAATAAATCGAATAAAAGCCGAAAAATATATTTTGTAACTTTATAAAATATAAAACTTCTAAAAGATTGTTAGCATTTTTAAAACATGACATTTCTTATAATTTGTCCAAGTAACTAGATCATTGTGATTACCGGATAGATAACCGGAACATATTACGTACTATCTTATTCTTGTTGGTTTCTACTTGTCTATTTTCTTTGAAATAGTATAAGTGTATAATACTAATGTGCATACTTCAACTTATCTTCTTCAAATCTAAATCATTAACCATCATACAACCAATACCATTACAAAAGTGATCGTACGACGTACATTTTGACCTCTATGCATCAACCCTAAACATACATTCAGGAAACGTATTTCTAAATCGGACATTAACTGGATTAGGTCGTGTCTGGACGCCGTTGCATGCAATTATTTGACCATATTCTTAGATACTTATCACTTTGTTTAAAGGTGAGTTCTCGTAGCCCCATTTTTAAACTCTTTTCCGTTGGGGGAAAATGATACTCAAAATTTATTTCAACTACTTTTAATACTGTGCAAAAACATTTTATTTCTTTTGGACAATGATATGTGCCTATGATTATGTGTATGAATGCTATGTGAACACTATATAAATTCTATGTAAACACTATGTAAATGCTATGCGAATACTATGAGATTAATTTATGCGAAGTTCCACTGTGAATTTCTGCACCACACTTTTTAGCCAACTGTGTAGCTCCAGCTGGTAGGCGGTAGGTCCGAAGGACTATAAGCGTGCAGGAATTCTATTGATATGTTAATTTGGGTTGGGATACGCTGGTATGATGTGTTGATATGTTGATTTGGGTTGGGATACCCTGGTATGATGTGTTGATATGTTGAAAAATTAAATACTATTATATGCATTCTGCTTTCATATTGCACAACTGTCCACTCTTACTCTCTAGCACATCAACTGGTTCTACTCCTAAACCTACGAGCTCACCAACGTAACGTTGACCCTTTCGAGTATCATTTTGAGGTGATCAGAATAATAAATTGTAGGAAATGGAGTACAATATTTTACCATAACCACGATACTTTTCCATGGACACACATGTGTTTCATATTTAAAGGTGTACTCAATGTAACTTTGTAAATTAAATTTTCGATATTACATTTTGGTGTAATCTTGTATCTTGTGCGATGTAAATTATTATGTCACATCCCGTGTTTCCGCTTCTAGCGGGGTGTGACAATAATATAATTAAAATAATAACTGCACTAATGATCACACTGGTAATAAACTGACAACCGTAAACACGGTAACTAATCTGACTAAATCAGTAAAAGTCAAGAAGTCAAAGAACTTAAATAGAACATTATGATTCTGGAAAATTCGTAAGGGTTACATTCTACCCCCCTTAAAAAGAATTTCGCCCTAAAATTGAACTAGTGCTAAAGCTAAAGAGATGATAGTATTTGAGTTTCATTTGATCCTCACATTCCCACGTGAATTTAGGTCCTCGTTTCGAATTCCATCGCACCTTAACGATAGGAATCATATTCCGCGTAAGTTTCTTAATATCGCGTTCTAGGATTTCTACAGGCTCTTCCACAAAGTTCAACTTAGCATCAGCTTGGATCTCCTCCAAATGTATGTGTAGTGTTGGGTCAGCTAAACATTTCTTGAGGTACAACACGTGAAACGTGTCATGAACGCCATTTAGCTCCTCAGGTAGTCTTAGTCTATAGGTTACTGGACCGATCCTCTTAGTGATCTCAAATGGTCCAACAAACCTAGGTGCTAGTTTTCCTTTTTTCCCAAAGCGTACCACACCTTTCTAAGGCGACACTTTGAGTAAGACATGATCACCTACACTGAATTCTAGAGGTTTCCTTCTCTTATCTGCATAGCTATTCTGTCGATCACGAGCAGCCTTAAGCCTATCCTTGATCTGTGAGATCTTCTTAGTGGTTTCTTGCACTATCTCAGGCCCTATCAATTGTCCTTCTCCAAATTCTGCCCATAGGATTGGTGAGCGGCACTTCCTACCGTACAAAGATTCGAACGGTGCACACCTCACACTAGAATGATAATTGTTGTTGTATGAGAATTCATCCAATGGAAGATGAACATCCCAACTCCCCCCGAAGTCAAGGATACATGCTCTGAGCATGTCTTCCAAGGTCTGGATAGTACGCTTACTTTGACCACCAGTCTGAGGATGGTAAGCCGTACTCATGTCCAATTGGGTTCCGAGTGCTTCTTTCATTGACTACCAAAACCTTGATGTAAAATGACTATCATGATCGGATATGATTGAGATTGGCACACCATGCCTTGCAACGATTTCATTGAGGTACAATCTAGCCAACCTATCCATCTTATAGTCTTCACGCATAGGTAAAAAATGAGCAGACTTAATCAATCGGTCCATAACGACCTAGATTGAATCATGCCCACTACTAGTCCTTGGTAATTTTATGATAAAGTCCATTCAAATTCTGGGTTCAAAAATTGACTAGTTTTACCATTTCGGCTATAACTCTCTCATCCGAAAGAGTTATGTTGATCCCAACTTAAGATCTTGCTTACCTTGTAAAAGGGTTAGTTGTATTGAATAGATTCAAGACAACTATGGTAGAAACTTTGTTAATACTAAAGAGTATGCGGAATCTACTCTTTAATACTTAGAAGAATATAAATGTAACAGTGAACTGAATGAACAATGTATAACTGAAAAGCTCCAATATTATTATGAATAATACGAGTACTCTGTGTAGTACTAGGGTTTACAACTTTGAAGCTATATATGAAAAACGTATGAATCTATATCTCTAACCATAACCTATGATCTCTTTTTATACACCAAGGAGTCCTTTACAAGATAACTACAAATCTTCTATAATTCTAAAAGATAACAACATATCTTCTAACTATATAAGATATACACTGAATAAGTCAATACAAATCACTAAACACGTCTTTATCTCTTTAACAGTCTTAATCTTCATGCAGCAGCCTTAATTCCTTCAGCAGTCTTAAGTTTAGTACTGGCAGTACTAACTTACTCTAGCAGTACTAACTGGTTAGTACTGGCAGTTATATCTTGAGAAGTACAAAATCTTGGCTTGGCAGTACTAAGTGTGAAAACTTTTAATTCCCAACAGTCCTCTCCTAAACTTGTGATTTACCTCCAAATCATCAAGTTTCTTGAATTAAAATCTTGTTCTCTGAGAGGATTCTTCCAAACACTTCATCTTCTTGGTCTTTCAACCTGCATGAATATCTTTCTAAGGAGTTCTCTTGACATCTCACTATCTTGTTCCACCAAGAGCTTTGCAACCAGCATCAATGTGAGAGTTCCTCTTGACAATAGATACTCCCTCTCTACCAGCATGTGAATGTCAATTCCATCCTCTGTAGACACATGATGCACTCCACATGAATCATATAGCTTCCAAGTTAAATTATCATGAATATGCTTTTGAAGCTTCCACAATTCATCATCTGTATCTGGTTCAAACAATATTTTTAACTCAACCCATAATTCTCTTTCTTTGTCTTCTGTTGGTTCAGTTGATATGAACTTCTCTTTTACTAGACTCCACAGCTTCACTAAGTCTTCTCTGTCAAATGCTTTTAGCATGTCATTAAAGAATTGATATACCTCAGTATGATTACCAATTCTGATGATCTTCCAGTACTTCCTAGCTCCTCCAGTGTAAATCTCCCAATTAATTATAGGATACTTGGTTTGTAAAGCTTCAACATTCATTCCTTGCTCTGGAACTATTATCATCATTTGCTGTATCCTTTCTTGTGACAGTTCTTCTTCTTCTTTATCCTTTGGTTCTTCAGCTGGTTCTGAGCTTTCTCTAGTCTTTTGTCTCTTTGAACTTTCTTGAACAAGTTCTTCTTCTACATCTCTTTTAGAACTTCCAGCTGCCAACTTAGGAATTACTCTTTCACTTTCACTCTTCATTGGAACAAATGTGTGTACTCTCCTCATTGTAGTTTCACACAGATTCTTGATTTCATCAAAAGAATAACTCGTTAACTGCTTCAGTGTATGACTTCCCATGTTTTTGATATATTGAGACATGTAAGTCCTCTGTTAAGCTTGTGTGAGTGGCTTGTTCCTCCTTTCTTCAGCTATTTATACAGAAAAATACCTCTTTCTCTCATTGATAAGCTATACAAGCAATCTTTCTTTTTCAGCTACCGTGTACATCTCTTTTTCCTCTGATTGTAATCTCTGAGCAAATTCTTCATCAGCTTCAACTCTAGCTTGAATGTCATCCCATTCTTCAGTATTGAAAGAGCTTGCTTCTTTGTGTACCCTGGCAATCCTATGCCTTTCTTCTTCATCAATTTCAGCCTATAATCTTAAAGCTTCTTCATAACCAAGTCTTTCTTGTTCTAGCTGCAACTTTGTCTTGGTCTGAATAATTTCAGCTTCCTTTATTATAGCTTTACCTTTGTCTTTGGCTAAACTAGCACTAGTGGTACTAACAAAGGCACCAGCAGTGGAAACTGGCTCAGTAGTACTAAACTGATGCACCAACAGTGGAAACTGGCTCAGCAGTACTAACTCCTTTTTCATTGTATAACTCTTTATAGTATGAACTCAAAATCAGGCTCCATATCATGCTCATGCCTCCCCTGAACCTCTGCATCATGTTGTACCAAAGAAATATCAGGGTCTTCATCAATTTAAGCTATCTTCTTCCCCTGTTTGGAAGGATCCTCTAAATCTTCCTCTCAACAAACACAACAATTCTGGGCCTTCCTTCAAGCTTGCTATGAGCTTAAACACAGTTTCTTTCTCCAATGTCTGACCTTTTGATAAGTTTTGGTAAAGCAGCACCATAGATTTTGTATTGTCTGCTTCAAGTCTGCCTCTTAAGCTAATCCACTTGGTTGACAATTTTTGGTACATAAACTATCATTCTTGTAGTTTTAGACTGCCTTCATCACTTCTAAGTGTGTTAACTCTAGGGATAGGTGAATCCATGAGGCTGTTTAGTGCCACAACCACTCAACCTAGTTGAGCAGGAAGCCCCCAATGTGGTTTCAATTTGGGCCTGTGACTACACCTTAACCAATTTCATTGAGGAAAAGGTTTATTAGTGTATTGCCGTTGATTGGGTCTTAATGATGTTACCACTGACCTGCTCTAATAACTAGAGCTAGCAGAGTATTGGCAGAGCCCTTTCCACACTGTCCACCGGCTCCTCCTCATGAGACAGCTCATCAGCTCAAGTGTCTTGAGTAGGAGATCTGGGCAGAGAAACCACAGATTCCTGTCTGATAGTTCTCCTAGTTGTTTGTGAAATTGGTGGTTGTGAGGTTGATGGAGCACTGGTGGGTGTGTGATAGGACTCAACTGGGTGTGTTGATCCTTCACCCTAAACAACTGGGCCCTGAACAATCATTGTTGGAAACAATGGAATGTTTACCCTAGTATAACCTTTTGAAGCCCTCTTCATATTACTAAAAAGTTTTTGAGTAAGGACAGGAGCAATATAAAGTTTAGTATGAGGTTTAAGGAGTCTCTTTTTCTTGTTCAACATCACTTGAATAAATCTTGGATACATTAAAATTTTATGATTACTATCCAAGTTTTTCACCATACCATCAAAAATCAGTTTTGAAAAATTAAAAGTCCTGTTAGTGGCCAAGCAAATAGTAGTAGTTGCTATATTGCTACTAAATTGTTCCCAAGCTATTTTCTTAGAACTTAGACAATGAAGGATGGTATGGATCAGAAATCTCCACTGAGAGGAAAAGTGTCCTTTTTGAAAAGTCAGTTTGTCAAAAGTAGACACATACCCCATAAGAGAAATTTGTTCAAAAATTTTAGTAGTTGGCAAAGAACTAATACCATCAGCATCTGCTAATTGGAGATGCCTCCTAATAGATGCTTCGGTAACAGTCTTAACTGTGCCATCTATTGTAGCAGTTATTTCTATTTCTCCATTATCAAGTGTTTTGGCAGTAGTAGTTTGCCAAAACTGTTTGATTAGAGAAACATAGATAGTGGGATTAGCAGTAAGAGCATACCTTATGTGACTAGCATTTAGAAAGTCCACTATCTGTTGAAATTCGTCACTCCCTACTGGTTTCTATAAGTAGGCGACCATGTTGTGAGTATCACAGAATTCCAAATTCGCCATAGTTTGAGAAAAGCTTGATTATGGTTCTGGGTTATGATCGTTTATAAGAGTATGAGGGTTTGGCAAAGGCAATTGAGATAATATAGACAACACTTAAGATTTTGATTGGACCGACTAAGTAAAATCGTTTCTTTATTGAGAAGTAATCTTGTAAGTGAACGAAATATTAAGAATTATCCAATTTAAGAAAACATATAAGCGAAGTAGTTGGCGGAAATTACGCAACGGCTATATTTAATTATGAAAAATCTGTTATGGCCCAAACACTATTAACGGTTACCTAGCAGTATTAAGTTTGGCCTAACAGTACTAATATTTAGCCTAGCAGTACTAACTTTGGCCTAACAGTGCTAATATTAAGCCAAGCAGTACTAACTTCACCCAGCAGTATTAACCCAAATTTTCTTTCAAAACAATACTGCACTCAAACTTTTGAAGGGATTAAGTGTAAAGGAAGACACTTAATCATTTCGGTTGCATTTAACCTCTGGTTGTGTGAGAACCAATGATTTCAGTATAAATAATGCTTGTGTGCAGATAGACTCATTAAAAGAGCCTTCTTTACAGGGTTTCCAGCTCAGTGGCAAGTGTTACCTCTAACACAAATATATTAGATTCATGTTTGCTCGTTGTTCTCTTAACCAGATATCCGTAGACTTACACACTATGCAAATGATAAATCAAATGATAGAATGGTAAAGAGTGAGTTAGATCAGTTACTATCTGACTAACTAAAATCCATCAATTCATGTTCAGTATATCCTATGCCCAGATGCTTCATTAGGCTCACTGGCAGACATAGGTTTGATTTCAAGAAAAGGTTTTAAAAGACTTCCCAACTCAGGTGTAAACTTAGCATTAACCCTTGTCAAGTTATCCCTAAATCCTCTCTATCATTAATCAATGGCAAACTTCACAAATGGTATCACCAAATCCAACCATACAACTTTGCTTATCCTGCAAAGGTTAGTCCAAATCCAAGAAAACACAATCCAAAGCATTTTCCTCTTAACAGTATTAATTATGACTAACAGTTTTAACTAGCTAAGTATAACTAGCAGTTTTAGTTATACTTAGCAGTTCGAATTGATACAACTAACAGTACTAATCCTTTACAAAACATTACAAAGACACAAAGAGATTAAAACTTTAAGGATTTAGCATTCCAATACTTGCAACCAAGTACTGAAACCTTCCAACATCTAAAGCTTTTGTAAGTAAGTCTGCAAAATTGTTATCTGTGTGTATTTTAACCATTTGAATTAACTTTTTATCATTGCAGTCTCTTATAAAATGATGTCTAATCTCTATGTGTTTTGTTTTAGAGTGTAAAACAGGATTTTTAACAATACATATAGTACTGTTATTGTCAATATTAATCATGGTGTGCATAAAATTATACCCATAATCCAGCATTTGATTCTGAATCCAGAGTACTTGTCCATAGAAACTAGCAGTAGCCACATATTCAGCTTCAGTAGAGGAAGTGGCATCTACAGTTTGCTTCTTGCACTACCATGATATCAATCTACACCCTAGGAACTAACAACCTCTTGTTGTAGATTTCCTATCTAAACTTGCACTAGCATAGTCACTATCAGAATATGCCACCAAGTCAAAGGGAGAATCTCTAGGATACCAGAGGCCCAGTTTAGCTTGGCTTTTTAGATACTTAAAATTCCTTTTTACTGCATGTAAGTGTGAAACCTTAGGTGTGACTTAGAATCTGGCACATGCACATACTGCAAACATAATGTCTGGCCTGGATGATGTAAGATACATCAATGATCCAATCATTGACCTGTTGATATGAACATCAACATCATCACCATCTGAGTCCTTGAGCAAAGGCTTTTTAGTATCCATTGGGGTGCTAGCTGTTCTGATATCTGTGAAACAAAACTTCCTCAATATTTTAGCTACATACTTATCCTGGCTGATAAATATCCCATCTTCTTTTTTATTCACTTGCAACTCTAAGAAGAAAGTGAGTTCTCCCATATAACTCATTTGAAACTTGTCATGCATTAGTTTCTCAAATTCACTACACAACTCCTTTGTAGAGCCAAAAATAATGTCATCAACATAGACCTGTACAAGCAAAAATGTCCTCATTCTGCTCTTTGATAAACAAGGTCTGATCAATCTTTCCTCTATGAAACCCATTGTCTAACAAATACTTGGCCAAGGTTTCATATCAGGCTCGTGGAGCTTGATGCAAACCATAAAGTGCTGTCACCACCTTATAGACTTTGCCTGGATAATCAGGATCTTCAAACCCTAGAGGTTGATACACATATACCTCCTCTTCAATATAACCATAAAGGAAAGCACTCTTCACATCCATCTGATATACCATAAATCCTATAAAGAAGCATAAGCTAAGAACATCCTTATTGCCTCAATTCTTGCTATAGGGGCAAAAACTTCATCATAGTCTATGCCGTCTTCTTGAGTATGTCCTTGTGCAACCAGCCTTGCTTTGTTCCTAATCATTATGCCTCTCTCATCTTTCTTGTTTCTAAAAATCTATTTTGTACCAATGGCCCTGTTACCCTTAGGTAAATCCACTAGAACCCAAACCTTTTGTAGCTTAAACTGTAGAAGCTCCTCCTACATTGCTTCTACACAAGGTGAATCACTTAAAGCTTTAGCAACCCTTTTGGGTTCTTCATGAGATAGGAAACATGCAAACAGACAAGTATGAAGGTCTTCATGAGGTTTTCCTTCATAAACAGCACTAATAAATCCTTGTTCATTTGTCATTCTTCTTGTTTGTACTCAAGATAGTACATCACCAATCACATGATCAAGAGAATGATCTTTATAGATTCTTGTATTTGGAGTAGAAGGAACTAGATATGTATTAGTAATGTTGCTCATATCCACTTCTGTTTCATAATAAAGTAATCATCATGTGTGGCTTCAAGTGTAGCATTATTTCCTAAAGAGATCAGTTCTTGTTCAGTATTAATACTTGGCTTAGTAGTATTAATATCTTGAGAATTGTTTTTAGGCTTCTCTTGATCATCAATTCCACTTTCTTTACTTACACCATCATCATCCTTCTTTCCAGCATCACTAGAAGGTTGTGGTTCATCATTACTAGCATTCTTTGAAGAAGAATCAAATAGTGAACTATCTTTCCATAGTGGCATCAAAATTTAGTCTTGGCTAGATCCTGTCTCCTTACTAGAATGACCTACACCAATACAAAATCATTAGAGTTTGTACCTGCAACAACTGGTACATAATTCATTGATTTTGTTAGAATATCAATATCAAACAGCCACTTTGGTCCATCACCTGTAATAATAGGCTTATCCTCCAAGAACCTAATGTGCAAGTTTTCTTCTACTTTCCATGTTCTAATGTTGTATACCCTAAAAGCCTTACTATTTAGTGAGTAGCCAATAAAGAATCCATCATCTGACTTGCAATCAAACTTACCTAAATAATCTAAGGTATTAAGAATGGTAACATGACACCCAAATGGTCTCATGAAGCTTAGAGCAGGGGTTCTACCTCTAAACAGTTCATAAGGGGTCTTGTTATGAGGCTTGACAACTAATACCCTATTCTGTACATAGCAAGCAGTGTTAACTACTTCAGCCCAAAATGTAGTAGGTAACTTAGAGTCTGCTAACATGGTTCTAGCTGCCTCAATCAGTGTCCTATTTCTCCTTTCAGCAACACCATTTTGCTGAGGAGTTCTAGCTACACTAAATTCCCTCTTAATGCCTTTCTTTTCACAAAACTCACTCATAACTCTATTCTTAAACTCTGTTCCATTGTCACATCTGATTATTTTTACTTTCTTATCAACTAGATTTTCTATTTCAGTGATAAAGCTCTTAAGGATGCCACTAGTCTCATCCTTAGTTGCTAAAAAGAAAACCCAAGTAAATCTGCTATAATCATCAGTAACAACTAGACAATATTTCTTATTCATTAAGCTGCTCACAAAAGTTGGACCAAACAAGTCCATATGCAACATGAATAAAGGCTGAGTAATAGAGTTCTGAATCTTGGACTTACATGAGGCTTTGTGTTGCTTTCCCTTAAGGCAAGCAACACAAGTTTGGTCATTTTCAAAATGTTTTGAGGGTAAACCTCTCACAAGATTGTCCTTAACAAGTTTATTAATAGTTTTAAAGTTTACATGACCAAGCCTCCTATGCCATAGCATTGATTCATCAAGTGTGGCCTTTGCAACAAGACAAGTTAAGCTCATTTTAGGAACAGTATTCTTCATAACAACACTTTACATGTTGTTCTTTCTAGGAACTTTAAGTAAATCCTAACTTTCATCAGCTAACTTAAAGTCAGGAGACAGAACAAAACATGCAGTGTCAGTAAAAAGAACACTGTTATTTTTGTCACACATCTGTGAGTCACTAAAAAGATTAAACTGTAACTCCTTGACAAAGTACACATCCTTAAAATCAAGCTTACCAGTTTTAATAGTTCCTTTACCAGTAATTTTGCCTCCTTTAGCTCCTCCCCCAAAGGTAACATATCCACCATCAAATTCCTTGAAGTCTGAGAGATAGGACATGTTGCCTGTCATGTGCCTAGAGCATCCACTGTCAACATAGCCTTGATCTTCTTTTTGTGGATGACCTTGCACATAAAATAAGGAAATTAGTTTCCTTTAGGGACCCAAGCCATCACTGACTTGGATTTTCCTTGTGCATCAACATAGTTATGTCTCTTTAAAGTAATTGATGCACTATCAAGTTTGGTGGGTCTCCAAACCCAACATGCCGAGGCCTTAACAGCATTTACCTGAGCATCCTATGCTTGGAGCACTAAAGTTCTCATACATTTGCTTTAGAAGAGTCTTCTGAGTCTTCTTTGTGGCTTTATTACCACCAAATCTGGTTTGTATAGAAGCAAACAAAGTCTGAGCATCCTTGTACTGATTAAAAGTCATCAGATGTTCATTAGGAAGTGCCATCAGTAACATGCTTCGTGCCCTTACATCATTCTTCTTTTGAACCTTTTCCTCAGTAGTGACAGGACTTGGCATTAGAGAAGTTGAGGTACCATCAGCATTTTGTATGGTTCGAGCTGCTGGCTTGAATGAGTTTCCATTCTCTATGACATCCCATAGAGCATAGTCTTGAACTTGAAAGTATTGCTCAATCCTTAGCCTCCACATATCATATTCACCCTGTTTGAGAATTGGCAACTTTGTAGTAGTAATGCTTTGAGCAGTTTCTAGATCCATCTCTTCTTTGTGAGTAAAGAGTTTTTCTTGTTAGTTTCTTCTAGATCAAAGTTTCAGAACACAAGGCTCTGATACCACTTGTTAATCCCAACTTAAGATCTTGCTTACCTTGTAAAAGAGTTAGTTGTATTGAATAGATTCAAGACAACTATGGTAGAAACTTTGTTAATACTAAAGAGTATGCGGAATCTACTCTTTAATACTTAGAAGAATATAAATGTAACAGTAAACTGAATGAACAATGTATAACTGAAAAGCTCCAATATTATTATGAATAATACGAGTACTCTGTGTAATACTACGGTTTACAACCTTGAAGCTATATATGAAAAACGTATGGATCTATATCTCTAACCATAACCTAGGATCTCTTTTTTTACACCAAGGAGTCCTTTACAAGATAACTACAAATCTTTTATAATTCTAAAAGATAACAGCATATCTTCTAACTATATACGATATACACTGAATAAGTCAATACAAATCACTAAACACGTCTTTATCTCTTTAATAGTCTTAATCTTCATACAACAATCTTAAGTCCTTCAGCAATCTTATGTTTAGTACTGGCAGTACTAACTTACTCTAGCAGTACTAACTGGTTAGTACTGGCAGTTATATCTTGAGCAGTACAAAATCTTGGCTTGGCAGTACTAAGTGTGTAGACTTTTAATTCCCAATAGAGGATAACAAAAGGACTAGGACTGAAAATGCTTTTGTTATGACCGCAAACCTTGTTACAGGAGGTTACACGGGTATGGCACCTAAGTGTACCGCCTGTGGCTATCACAATTTACCTGAGACACCATGTCGCTCTTGTTTCAACTGTAACCGCCTAGGTCATTTGCTAAGGATTGTAGAGTAGCGCCTAGGAATGTGAATCCCATCAATGCTGGAAACCTAGTTGTCGGGACCTGTTTCGAGTGTAGTAGTACGGATCATATCAAGTCAGCTTGTCCTAGGATAAATCAGGCTCAAAGGCTAGGGGAAACCAACAGAACCTAGTTGTGGCTGTTAATAAGGGTTATGGTCGTGGAAACCAAGGGAAACAGGATAGGGGTAGGGCATTCATGTTGGGAGCAGAAGAAGCTCGCCAGGACCCGAACATCGTGACGGGTACGTTTACTCTAAACAACCACTATGCCACTACCTTATTTGACTCTGGTGCCGACTATAGCTTTGTTTCCACTAATTTTATACCTATGTTAGACATAGAGCCTAGTGATTTAGGTTTCAGTTATGAGATTGAGATAGCTAGCGGGCAGCTAGTAGAGATTGACAAAGTTATTAGGGGGTGCAAACTATAAATAGAAGGTCATGTGTTTGACATTAACTTGATACCCTTTGGAAGTAGGAGTTTTGATGTGATCATAGGAATGGATTGGTTGTCTGACCATAAGGCTGAGATAATTTGTCATGAGAAGGTAGTAAGGATACCACTATTAGATGGCAAGGTGCTTAGAGTATTAAGAGAGAAACTCGAAGAAAAGATGAGGCAATTAATGAGTGCTATGGCTAACGAGAAGAACAAGAAGAGATAGTGGTAGTGAGAGATTTTCCCGAGGTGTTTCCTGATGATCTATCTGGATTGTCGCCGGTTCAGGAAATCAAATTTCAGATTGAGTTAATCCCTGAAGCAATGCCGGTTGCAAAGTCTCCCTATCATTTGGAACCTTCTGAATTAGAGGAGTTTTCGGGACAACTCAAGGAACTCCAAGACAAAGGTTTCATTCGACCAAGCTTATCTCCTTGGGGAGCACCAGTATTGTTCGTTAAGAAAAAGGATGGATCCTTTAGGATGTGTATTGACTATAGAGAATTGAATAAGTCAACCATTAAGAATCGTTATCCACTCCCTAGGATAGACGACCTGTTCGACCAACTTCAAGGATCGCAGTACTTCTCTAAGATACACCTTAGGTCTGGATACCATCAGCTGAGAGTGCATGATGACGACATTCCAAAGACCGCATTTAGGACTCGTTATAGACATTTCAAGTTCACAGTAATGCCCTTTGGTTTGACTAACGCACCAGCGGTATTCATGGATTTAATAAACATAGTTTGTAGGCCTTATCTTGATAAATTTGTGAGAGTGTTTATAGACGATATCTTGATCTACTCTAAGACCCAAGAGAAGCATGAGAGGCACCTAGGACTAGTCTTAGAATTGCTTAAGAAAGAAAAACTGTATGCTAAGTTTTCTAAGTGTGAATTCTGGTTACAAGAGGTACGGTTTCATGGGCATGTGATTAATGGTGATGGAATTCATGTCGACCCTAGTAAGATTGAGGCTGTTAAGAATTAAAAAGCCCCTAAAACTCCATCTAAGGTTCGTTCATTTTTAGGATTGGCTGGATATTACTGTAGGTTCATTGAGGATTTTTCTAAGATAGCTAAGTCACTTACTGTCTTGACTCAGAAAAGTAAGACCTTTGATTAGGGTGAGGAGCAGGAGAGTGTGTTTCAAACTTTGAAGGATAAGTTATGTAATGTTCCTGTTCTAGCTCTCCCCAATGAACCGGAGGATTTTATGGCGTATTGTGATGCGTCTAGCCTAGGATTAGGTTGTGTGTTGATGCAAAGAGGCAAGGTGATAGCTTACGCATCTAGGCAGTTGAAAATTCATGAGAAGAATTACACCACCCATGATTTGGAACTGGGTGCGGTTGTGTTTGCACTTAAGATTTAGAGACATTATTTGTATAGGACAAAGAGTGTCATATATACGGATCATAAGAGTCTCCAGCATATCTTTAGTCAGAAAGAGTTGAATATGCAACAGCGTCGCGGGATAGAGTTGTTTAGTGATTATGACTGTGAAATCAGTTACTACCCTGGTAAGGCAAATGTAGTAGCTGATGCACTAAGTAGGAAAGAGCGGGTAAAACTTAAGAGAGTTAGAGCGATGAACATGACCCTTCAGTCAAGTATTAAGGATAGGATACTAGCGGATCAAAAGGAGGCGTCTGATGAGTCTGTGGGATTGCAAAAAGGTTTAGATGAGATGGTTGAACTTAGGAATGATGGAGAGTTATATTACCTGGATCAAATGAGGGTCCCTTTGAAGGGTGATGTGAGAACCCTGATAATGGACGAAGCCCATAAGTCAAAGTACTATGTACACCTAGGAGCTAATAAGATGTATTATGACCTTAGAGATAGGTATTGGTGGCCAAGTATGAAAAAGGACATAGCTGTGTATGTGAGTAAGTGTTTGACTTGTTTAAAGGATAAGGCTGAGCATCAGAGGCCATCTGGCTTGCTGCAGCAACCTGAGCTTTGTGAATGGAAATGGGAAGGAATAGATATGGATTTTGTGACTAAGTTGCCTAGGACTAGTAGTGGGCATGATACAATATGTGTCATTATGGACCGATTGACTAAGTCTGCTCATTTTCTACCTATACGTGAGGATTATAAGATGGATAGATTGGCTAAGTTATGCTTGAGAAAAATTGTTACTAGGCATGGTGTACCAACCTCGATCATATCTGATCTTGACAGTTGGTTCATGTCAAGGTTTTGGCAGTCAATGCAAGAGGCATTAGGAACCTGGTTAGACATGAGTACGGCTTACCATCCTCAAACTGATGGTCAGAGTGAGTGTACTATTCAGACCTTGGAAGACATGCTTAGAGCGTGCATCCTGGAATTTGGGGGAAGTTAGGATGTTCATCTTCCATTAGTTGAGTTTTCCTATAACAATAGTTATCATTCTAGTGTGAGATGTGCTTCGTTTGAGGCTTTGTATGGTAGGAAGTGTCATTCCCCGATTATGTGGGCTGAAGTTGGAGAGGGTCATTTGATAGGACCTGAGTTAGTGCAAGAGACCACTGAGAAGATCTCGCAGATTAAGGATAGACTTAAGGTTGCGCGTGATCGTCAAAAAAGTTATGCGGATAAGAGGAGGAAGCCTCTAGAGTTTAGTGTAGGTGACTATGTCTTGCTCAAAGTGTCACCTTGGAAAGGTGTGGTACGCTTTGGGAAGAAAAGGGAAATTAGCACCTAGGTTTGTTGGAATTTTAAGATCATTGAGAAAGTAGGCCCCATAACCTACAGGTTAGATTTGCGTGAGGAGTTAGATGGTGTTCATGACATGTTCCATGTGTCGAACCTTAAGAAGTGTTTGGCTGACCCAACATTACAAGTGCCTTTAGATGAGATTCGAATTGATGATAAGTTAAACTTTGTAGAGGAGCCTGTGGAAATCAAGGAGTGAGAGTTTAAGAAGTTGAAGCGGAGTAGAATTGCCATCGTCAATGTTCGGTGGAATTCGAAAAGTGGTCCTGAATTCACGTGGGAACGTGAAGATCAGATAAAGCTTAAGTATCCATATCTATTTAGTGCTAATAGTATTTGAATTTCGAGGGGGTATAATATAACCCCTGCCCTCTTCGTGTTTTGAATATTCGAATTTAGTCCTTCGACTATTTGACGTTTATCAGTTATTTAGAATATTATACATTGTAGACAATGGTAAATTCATGAGATATGAAGCATTTTAAGGTTTATTGTGTATAATAAGCCTTATTGGAGGATACTAATATGCTATGTAAGTTCCGGGTGGTTGACCCGTAAATTTTTGAGAAATGCCGAAAAACGAGACCTGACACGTCCGTTAATGTCCAAATGAGTTTTTGGGAGATCTAATATGGAAATATGTCAAGTAAATACTCTAAGTTATTGGAAAAACATTTTTAAAGTGAATAAAAATGCTAAGTAACTTTAGGAGATATTTTACGGTCAAGTTTTATGAGCTTTTAAGTGATTTGGACACGAAAACAAAAACCCCGAGCCCCTGGGATCCCTTAGCCGGCTATAGAACAAAGATGGGAGACAAGGTGGCTTAATTTTAGCTAATGGGGTCCTAACTAGTACATATGGGTTTTGTTTCCATCCTAAACATGCATTTATTACTTGATTTCAAAATAATAGCACACACACTTCTCTCTTTTCTTTCTCTTTGGTTCGTCCGACCCACACATACACATACACTATTATTTTTCAAACTTTGATAAAAACATGAAGATTGGTGATACTTTGGGTTGATTCTAGTGTCTAGGTAGTCATTTAAACAACGTTTGGGTGGTCCGGTTCGCGTCAAAATTTATTTTGAAGACCTTTTTTGTAAGTCTTTCAAATTTATTTTTAACTTGTACTTTTGGGTTGCTGGTGATGCATAGATGTTAGTTGTATGGCCCGATCGTTAAAAATCAAAAGCGAAAACTTTTAAAAAGACTATATAGGGTGCGTTTTTGGTTTGAAATAAAAAGGGAAAAGCATAAGGTTTTGTTAGTTTTGATATTGTAGTCGTGATGGTTGAAAAACATATATTTGCTATGTAGCTTATTTTGTATATAGCTTATTGTGTCTTATGGTTGTGTTCGAATAAGCTTATTTTAGTTTATTTTTAAGCTTAGTATACATATTTTTAAGCATAAGGGCTCACGGCCCAATAGGCAATCCATAATCCATGGCTTATTGATGGCTTATTGTGGTCTGGATTACTTATTTACATAAAAAGTGTAATGGACCCTAATTGGGCCTTAAAGCCCAATAAGCCGTAATTAGTTATTTTAGGAGTTTTAACGAGCTTTTGGGAAGTGAAAAGTATTTGTGAAACTATATGGAAGATCATTTTGAGAAAATATCTTGGTAAACGTGATGAAATGGGATTTTTGGAATTTGGTTCGTAAAGTGTCAAAATGGGAAATTTGTTTGAAAATAAGGTTCGATAACCTTGGAAAACATCATATAAACGTACGGGTCATGCTGAAATTTTGTAAAAAGTCTATACTTAGAATTTTTACTTAAAATGTAAATTTTATTTTTAATAATAAAACATTATTATTTTATTATTTTAATAAATTCACTAAAAGACAAAAAATATAATTTTTCCCAAAACTTTTCCAAAATGTTTAGCAAACATAAACGTTCTATTTCATATAGTATAAACGATATATTTATGATAGCTAAGTGTACCGAATGGGCTTATCGAAGTATATTTATAATTATTTATTATAAATATTTACTTATATTACTTATTTATTTTCTTAAATAGTATAAGTATAAGTATATTGTATTGAGATATGGAAGAATATGGTATTTTGGAGTTATGTCGTCAACCATCACACCACTAAAACATTTATGATAACCGCACAACGAGCGTCTAAACCTCTATGCATCATGCTTGAAAACTGTTTGGAAACGAATGATTTAAAATGGGACATTAGCTGGACTAGGTCATGTACGGACATCGTTACATTGCCTTGAGTTAAGTTTGCTATTGGAGACTGTTTCTTGAGGTGAATTCTCGTAGCCTCACTTTTTACTGTTTTTCCTTTAGGGAAAAATGATACTCAAATGTGCTTTGAACTGTTTTTCTGAATGGTGCAAAATGTGATTTTGTTTTTGGGACAATCTATGTGCTTATGACTGCTATGTGAATGACATGCATTGGTATGCTATGTTGTGTGATCGTTCTGTGTGGTTCTTCACCTTAATCAATCCAGCTGGTAGGCCTTAGGTGTGGTAAGTCATCGGGGTTGCGACCCTAAGAGCGTTGGTACGCACTGGTGATCAGACTAGCGGGGATGCTAGGTCTGGGTACATGATTAGTGGGGATGCTAAGTCATGGGTGGTTCGCATATATTCACTATCATATAGCACAATTGTCCAACTAGTTGAATATATTTACACAGCGACTGGGTTTTGAGTCAAAACCTACGAGCTCACCAACATTATTGTTGACGTTTTCGAGTATCATTTTCAGGTGATGTTAATGATCATTAGAGTATGATGCTTGTAGCAGACTTTAGAGAATTCTGTAGGAATCTTGCTTGAAAAGTCTTGCTTTAGATGTACGCTTTGAATTTGGTTTCCTTGAGGGTCGAGATAAGATTTTACGGACCCCTGCATGGGCTTAAGTATGTAATAATTGGCGACTATGTGCCGTGTTCTTGATTTGGGACATCACTCAAGGTTTCATTGAGGTTGATGGTCATCATGACACTATTCATTTATGCATTTTAGATTTCTCTATTTTGTATCTTGTGTTGTGATTGATTATTACGTCACATTCCTGTGTTTCCGCCGCTGACGGGGTGTGACAAAACGCGTTTTATGAATACACACACAAAACTTTGCTTTTCAAGGATGTAAGTAAAAATTGATGATTGACAAAAGTTTTATGGTGACTACTCTTAGCATGGCATGGTCCTTCCTGAATTATACATAGGTGAGCAGGCTATGTATATTTGTGACCTAACAATGCGATGCTCATTTTGTCAAAATAGTATAAAATAATTGTTTATATGATGAAAGCAATGTAGTTTATTATTTTGTAAATTAATAACGAGATTGTTTATAAGGTGATGGTAAAATGTTTGTAAGGTAGTTTTAAATTATTAGTGAGATAATTTGCGAATGATAGTAAATGGTTTATCATGTGATAGTGAAATATTTTATAAAGTTATAATGCTTCAGGGAGTGGTTTGTATGAATAAATGAAAAATTGAAGTAAAATTGACGACACTTTCACAACACATAAATTTCGATAGATAATTTAAAATCATCCACACAGTACAATGGAAGTTTAAGAGAAAGTACAACGAGAATTCCTAAAGGAATAGATTCTAAGATAGTTCTGACTTAGGGTTTACTAGGTAAGACGGGTTACAAGATGACGTAGGGGTTTCAACAATGTGAGGCGGGTGTTCAAACTCGGAGTTGAATGGTAAGGTAACTAGTGGGGTCGACGAGCTGTGACATGTTTCAATGTTATGTAAAACGGTATTGTATAAAATCATGAAAAAGTTTTAAAGACCATCGTGTCCTTCACAATGTCTTGAGAAAAGTTCTAGTATTTATATGAATAACTCTTATATAAATAAATGTAAAATATGCGTAAGGGAATGTAAGTGTGTGTGTGTGTGTATATATATATATATATATATATGTATATATATATATATATGTATATATATATGTATATATATATGTATATCAGTCATGTAAGCAAGTAAGCAAGTAGTGTGTATGCATATGAAGAAAAGTTTGATGTAATGCAATGTTTGTGAAAACTGTTATAGTCTAGGTAAAATATGAAACCTAGTTCTCTATAACCTTGGCTCTGAATACCAATCTGTAACACCTCGAAAATCGGTTGCAGCGGAAAGTATGTCTGGGAGCGTTACTTCATAATACCATTGCACAATATATGAGAGAACGACCTCTAAATGAGTCGTTTGAAAAGTAATCTCGTTGATATATACATTTGTCCCAAGGTTTTCATCGTAATGGAAGATTGAAAATTATACAACGAGATTTGATAGTTTGTATGCAAGAAGAAGTCCATGAATGTAATCTTGAAAAATTTAGACTCCAATGCACATCAAGAACGTCAAGTAGCTTGTTCATCTGAGAAATACATGCTTAAAAGTGTCAACATAAAGTTGGTGAGTTCATAGGTTTTTGTAAGTATAAATGTTGGATCAAAGATTCATAAAGTGTGTATGACCATTGTAACCTATACAATAGTCACAAAAATGTAAGTACAAATAATGAAATCAAAGATTTATAAAGTGTGTGTGACCATTGTAACACATACAATAATCACGAAAATGTGATTACTACTGCACTAAGTTCATAACACTGAGACTCCGACTTGTATGTATGCCAATCTTTTTAGGCACTGTAAGTGTTCCTGTTAATGTAGTTCAATGTTCCGACATGGTATACGTCCGTTAGTTCAATCTGTCGAACTAGTGAGCGCTACTCACCCGAACGAAGATGTCAATCCCAAATAGATCTATTTTATAACGTTCGCGCTTACCCACCGTAATTAACAGTTCATGCCACTTAAGCTAATCCGTAATCATTTGAATGAAAGTAAAGTTGTTGCGTCCATAAGTAAAAACAAGTAATGTATCTCACCGCGAGATATGTAAATGAATATGTAACGAGTTTGTAATGAGTATGTAAATGAGTTTGAAATGAATATGTAAACGAGCTTGTAAATAAGTTATGAGAACAAGTATGTAAACTACTTTGTAAATGCGCACGTATTCTCCCCCAAAAGAGTTATAAAGAAATAAAATAGGGGCCATGAAACTCACCTCAAGTGAAATGTATTGATTATAGGAAATCAAATAAGTAAAACGTTACGTGTGATCCGAATGCAACTTAATTAAGTTATAGGTCGTATGAATATAGTGTATTTGAAATAAATACAATAATATAAATTATAGATTTATATCACCACCTAAGAGCTCTTTCTATTTTTAAGCTCACTTAATCTCTCATTTCTTTTTGGCTTACCAAGACACTCTTTCTGTTTTATATGACAGTTGTGTACAAAGTTCCATCAATTCCAATAGTTTCATATGTCCTCACCCACTTCCCAAGTGTGTAAACCTCTTGAGAGAGGTGGATCATTCGGACTGTTTAGACGTAATCTCAAACTAGTTTCGAGCATTCACATCCCCAATATGGTATCTTGGCACATGGGACCAATACCTGAACCAATTTCCCCTAAGAATTTGATCCATTAGTGTTGCCTTGGATTGGTTCTTACTTGATGTTATCAATGTCTGTCTACTTCTAAGCTAGAAGTAGTATGGCAAGCCCTTTCCATTCTGTCACCACAACTCTTTCTATGGACAGCCCTCATAACCAACCTTTGTCAGGGGGACCCTAGACGGAGGTATCTTGGTGTCCCAGAACTCTTTTTTTTGATATGCCTAGATTTTTTGATTCTTATTGAAAACACTTATGAATCTAACACATCCTTCTATCATTACTGAACTGCACATTGACATAATAGGCCTCCCCTCAAACAATGCTTCAAGAGATAAGAATTTTCTCAACAGTTGTAACTTTGGCACCTAGCAGTAGTAACTTTTGCCTGGCAGTAGTAATTTTCTGCCTAACAGTATTAACTCTGTCTTTAATAATTATACAACAACATGCCTCTATTCATCACAAGCACACTAGAAAATACTAGATAGACATGTGGGAATTCTGAGGATCCTTTATTTTGCATAACCCATGTTAAAGTTAAAACAACTGTTGATCCCTAGGATCATGAAACTTTCTCTCAAACATTTCTTCAAAGGTGAAGCACTCATCATCAGGTATTCAATAAGCTTTACCTACAGATGTTATTCCATTAGCACCAAAAATACAAGATCCAAAGTATTTTCCTTATTGACGCATAAGTAATGGGGAAACCCCCCAAAAAAAATAACAACAGTTTTAACAAACAGTCTTAAGTATAACTAGCAGTTTTAATTATACTTAGTAGTATTAATTGAGAAGACTAACAGTATTAATCCTTTACAAAACTTTTACAAAAACATAAAGAGATATAGAAATTTAAGGATTAAGCATTTCAATACTTTAGACCAAGTACTGAAATCTTCCAGAATTAAAACCTTTTGTAAGAAGATCTGCAACATTATAATCAGTATGAATTTTAACCATTTGTATTAACTTTTTAGTATTGCAATCTCTTATAAAATGATGCCTAATCTCTATATGTTTTGTTTTGGAATGTTGAACCGGATTTTCAATAATGCAAATAGTACTGTTATTGTCAATATTAAAGACAGTGTTTATGAAATTGTACCTATAATCCAGCAATTGGTTTTGAATCCAGAGTACTTGTCCACAGCAACTAGCAGCAGCCACATATTCAGCTTCAGTTGTAGAAGTGGCAACCACAGTTTGCTTCTTACACTGCCAAGATATCAACCTGTTTCCCAAAAACTGACAACCTCCAGTGTAGTCTTCTTTATGTGTGTTGCTCCTAGCATATGTCCTCTATCAGTGTAAGCAACAGTTCAATGGAGAATCATTGGAATACCAAAGGCCCTAAAGTTGGATTGCCTTTCAAGTACTAAAATTCTCTATGACTGCTAATGAGATGTGATATCTTTGGAGTATCGTGAAATCTGGCACATGACATTATGCAAACATGTATTGGTCTAGATGTTGTGAGATACATTCCAAAGACCTAATCGTTGATCTATAAAGATGTACATTCACATCATTAGCATCTCCAATTCCTTGAACAGGTTTTTCCTAAATCACAGGGTGAAGCAGACTTCACATCCTGAGTAGTCAGAATTTCTTCAAAATACTCAGCTTACATATTTACTCCTGGATTATAAATATTCCTATCTTCCTTCTGTTTGTACTGGTAATCCTAGAAAGAAAGTAATTATCTTCTATAGAACTCATCTGAAACTGATCCTGCAATTATCTTCTCAAATCCAGTACATAACTCTTGGTTTGTGAGCCAAAGATTTGTCATGCTTACATAGACCATGTACTAGCAAAATATCCCCTTTTTGCTTCTTGATAAATAATTTTTTAAATCTATCTTGCCTCTTTTTTAAACCTAGTTGCCCTCAACAGATAGTCTACCCATGTTTCATACCATGCTCTTGTGCTTGATGCAAACCTTAAAGTGCCTTGACCACCTTGTAAACTTTGTTGATGGTCAGATCTTAAATCTGATGGTTAAGTAATATAGACTTCTTTCAATGGTTCCAGATATGAAAAGCACTCTTTACATCCATTTGATATACCAGAAAACACATAAAAGAAGCATAGGCCAAAAACAATCTTATTGCATCAATTCTTGCCACATGAGCAAATACTTCTTCATAATCAATACCTTATTCTTGTCTATGACCTTGTACAACTAACCTTGCTTTGTTCCTAATCACAATGTCCCTTTCATCTTTCTTATTTTTGAAGACCCATTTTGTTCCAATGGCCTTTTTTCCATTAGGCAAGAAACTCCAACCAGTATCTAAACCTGTTGAAGTTTGAATTAAAGAAGTTTCTTACTACATTGCTTTCACCAGGGATTGAATCAGATAGAGCTTTTTGCGATACTTGTTGGTTCAATCTGTGATAGGAAACAAGCATATAAACAAGTATTCAGGGTATCATGTGTCTTCTGTTCATATACATCACTGAGAAACCCTTGTTCAGAAGTAGGTTTTGTCATTCTTCTTGTCTGAACAGATGACTTCACATCACCAATCACATTATCAATTGGGTGATCTTTATGAATTCTTGTATTGGGAGTGGTTGGAACTGTATAGGAATTTGTGATGTTCCCCAAATCAACTTCTGGTTCATCTTCATCACTGAAGGACTCAATATGAGTGGCTTCAAGTGTAGAACTATCTCCCATGGTGGACATGTCTTCAGGGTATCATGTTCATTTGAAACTAGAAGTATTAACTATGATGGTTCAACAACATTAAGTTTTAGATTCACAGTATTAACATCAAGAATGGCAGTATTAACATGTTACCAGCATCATTAACATCTTTAGCATGCTATCGTCTGTCAAACCTTTCTTGTTCGCATTCTCTTATTTGGACCATCTGCACCTGCTTTTGAGAATCATTAATAGTTTTTGGTTCACCATTATCAACATCCTTGCTTGACATATATGAAGACAGGATTGACATAGATAGGTTGCGTGAGCTCGTCTACTTTAGTTATGCAAATTACATTATATATTGAGATATTGACAATGCAAGTAATGTAATAAAGCAAAAAATTTCCCCGTATAATTGTGATCATAGTCAAATAGGTTGATGAAAATTCTTGGGTTGTTATAAATAGCAACTTTGGACCATTCTCTTCTATCATAGGCTTATTATCTAAAAACCCTGGTTCTAGTGTTGTATACCCTAAAAGCTTTACTACTCAAAGAATATCCAACAAAGAAACCTTTATCACTTTTGCTATCAAACTTGCCTAAACTGTCTAAAGTATTAAGAATAGTAACATGACATCCAAATGGTTTCATAAAGCTTAGAGCTAGTTTAAAACCTCTAAAAAGTTCATAAGGTGTCTTGTTATGAGGCTTGACTACTAACACCTTATTCTGTACATAGCAAGCGGTACTAACTGCTTCAGCCCAAAATGTGGTAGGTAACTTAAAATCAGCTAACATTGTTCTAGCAGCCTCAATTGGTGTCCTATTCCTCCTCTTAACTACACCATTTTGTTGAGGAGTCCTGGCAACACTATATTCTCTCTTAATACCTTTTTCTCTGCAAAAATCATTCATAACCTTGTTCTTAAACTCTGTTTCATTATCACTTCTGATTATTTTCACTTTCTTATCCATTAGGTTTTCTATTTCTTTGATAAAGTTCTAAAGGATCTCACTGGTTTCATCCTTAGTTGTTAAAAAGAAAACCCATGTAAACCTGCTATAATCATCAGTGACTACTAAGCAACACTTCTTATGCATTAAACTACTCACAAAAGTTGGACCAAACAGATCCATATGAAGCATAAACAAAGGCTTAGTAATTGGATTCAGAACTTTGGACTTACAAGAAGCTCTATGTTGCTTCCTTTTAAGACAAGCAACACAAGTTTGGTCATTTTCAAAACGTTTTATAGGCAATCCTCTTACAAGATTATCCTTAACAAGCTTGTTTATGTTCTTAAAATTAATGTGATCAAGCCTCGTATGCCAGAGCATTGATTCATCTGATGTAGCCTTTGCAACAAGTCAAGTTAAAGTCTCTTTAGGAACAATGTTCTTCATATCAAAACTGTACATGTTGTCCTCTAGGAATTTTAAGAAGTATCTGACTTTCATCAGGCAACTTAATATTAGGAGATAAGACAAGACATTCAGTGTCAGCAAAAAGGACATAGTTCTTTTTGTCTCACATCTGTGAGACACTAAAAAGATTGAATTTTAACTCATTGACAAAGTATATATCTTCAAAATCAAGACTATCAGTTTTAAGTGTTCCTTTACCAGAAATTCTACCACTATGTTCTCCTCTTCCAAATTTAACATAACCTTCATCAAATTCCTTGAAATCTAAGAGATAAGCTATGTTTCCAGTCATGTGCCTTGAGAATCCACTATTAACAAATCCTGTATCATCTTGTTGTGGCTTGCCAAGCACATAAAAATAAGGAAATTAGATTCCTTTAGGGACTCAAGCCGTCACTGACTTGGATCTACCTCGTGCATCAATGTAATTATGTTTCTTCAAAGTGATTGATGCACTATTAGGTTTGGTAGGTCTCCAAACCTAACATGCTGAGGCCTTTACAGTATTTTCCTGATTAAACCTAACAGCATTAATAACTGTAAAATTTGGCCTAGCAGTTTTAACTGTTTTTAGCCTAGCAGTATTAATTGCTTGTGCCTTGGCAGTATTACCTTTATGTGTAAACCTTTTGTTGGATAATGCTGTTTTAGATTGAAAGGGTCTTCTTACAGTTGATTGTGCTGTTTTTGGAAAACATGACATTGGTTTAGCACTAAAAACTGTAAATTTGGAATGAGCGGTATTAACTGTCCTAGCAGTATTAAAAGTTTTTAGGGCAGTTTTCATTAAAACTGCTCTTGGAACCATGTTCCTTTAAGCATTAGGGTGTGTCCTTTTGGTAGTATAGTTGTAGTTCACCCTGTTATAATTACTCCTATATACCATCCTTTCCCTTTGATGGTATTTGCACTGAGCCTATACATGATTAAAACTCCCATAAATAAAGCAAGCTTTGTTATACATCACAAAATCACTTCCTAGTTGATTGGACTTCTGCCCATTCCAATTCCTTTGATTCCTACTAAGAGTTTGTGATCTATACATCTCAGCATACCTAACTGACTTTTTAACTGGTTTTTTATGATTTTTAGGTTTAACAAACTCTACCTTTTTATCAACAGGAAAAATAGTTTCTTTATCAATATTAAGTGAAGACTCAACAAAGCTACTTGTGTATTTTGATACTTGTTCTTTTACTAAAGAGTTATCAGAATTTTCCTTATAATCATCTGATTTCTTATTACAAACAACATTTGACTCTTTCTTACTATCCTCCGAACCATACCCTTTGAATTCAGGCTCTTTGAATTCATCAAGACTAGAATAAGATAGATCAAGCTTTTTACCTCTATTATAGATTAAAAGATAAGGTGGAGGAACAACACTATACCCCAAACCCTTTTACTTTTGTCAGTTGTCTGACTCTCTAACAACTTGTCTAGGTCTTTTGAGGCCTTATCAAATTTCTCAATTTTAAATTCCATGCCCTCTTTTTCTTGCTTAACTTTTTCAAACTCACTTTTAAGCACATTTATTTCATAGTCTTTACAAGCTACTTCTCTTTTAAGAACTATAACTTCTTTACTAAAAAGAACCTCATTCTTTATATATGTGATAAGTTGTTCTTCTACTGTTGCTAAACCTCTTTTATAAGTAGTTGCTGTAAATTCAGTTTGATTAAGCTAAACAATCAAATCATCACACTGTTTCTTAAGAGTTTCATAGTTTTTCAGACAAGTTTTAGAGCAAGTGTTATCAATGTATACCTCTGAGTCTGAAAACACCATTAGAGCCATGTTTGTCTGAACCTGTTCTTTTGCCATGTCACTCCAGTCAAAACCTACACCATCTATAGCCAACAATGCCTTTGAAGATGTGTCTTCATTGTTTCATTGCTTCCTGGTGTTGTCTTAATTTCTAAACTGTCCTTCCTTGCTTCTTGGTGCTCTACACTCCCTAGCAAAGTATCCCATCTTATGACAGTTGAAACACTCTACCTTGGATTTATCATACCCAGCAGTATCATTAGTATTAATGAAAATTTTCTTGCATGTCCTCTGATAGTACCTTTTTGCCCTCATACTTAGCAGAGAGAGCTGCTACTTCAAGTCCATTGCTTCCAGATCATCTTTATAAATTTACTCTAAGTCTTGTTGTAGAAGATTAAAACCATTGGGATTCTCAACCATGAAAGCATACACAACATTATCACTGAAGCTAGCAGTACTAACTTGAGGACTAGCAGTGTTAACATCAGGGCTAGCAGTACTAAGTTCATATGCAGGCATAGCAGTATTAACATGATTAGTACTGCTAGTGCTTGGAGTAGTCATAAAGGTCAAGTTTTGAGCACCACTACTTGCACCAACAGATTTCTTTACCTTTTGTTCAACAATTTTAAAGTTGTTGTACAAGTAATCAATGCTCATAGTTTCAATTTCAGGCTTATTATCCATACAACAACATGAGTGTTCCACTCAGGGGGCAAGCTGCTCAAAAATTTTGAATTTAAGTCTTCTTGAGAGATGACCACACCTAAAATTGCAAGCCTACTAACAATCTTATGGAGCCTGTTGAAAATAGAGTCAAGAGACTCTATGCTTGATGCACTGAAAATTTCATATTGTTGCTTCAAAAGTGTCTTTGGAGTTTTCTTAGAAGCTTCATTACCTCCAAATTATGTTTCATTGGCAGCAAACCTTGTTTTAGCATCAGGGTACTGACTGAATGTGAGTTGATGTTCATTAGGAAGAGCCATGAGTAGCAAGCTTCTAGCCTTCACATCATTATTCTTATTGGTCTTTTCTTCAGCAGTTGCAGGTACAGACATCTTCATAACTGAAGTACCATTCTCTTGTGCTGTTTATGGTACAGACACCCATGAGTTACCATTCTCTATGACCTCCCATAGAGCATAGTCTTGTATCTGGAAGTACTGCTTAATTCTTATCACCCACATCTCATACTCACCTAGTTTGAGTATGGGTAGCTTAGCAGTAGTATTACTATTTGTAGATTCAAATTCCATGTCTTCTAGATCAAAGTTTCTCTAAGCAAACCTTTGATACCACTTGTTAATCCCAATCCTTGATCGATTCCTTAGGTTTTTTAAGGTTAAATTACCTTGGATAAATCCAAAAAACTTGTTGTAGAAACTTTGTATGTATACTAAAGTGTATGCAGAATCTACACCTTAATACCTAGAAGTATAATGAATAAAACAGTAATCGTGAATGAATAAAGATATAACCAAACGCTCCAATATTATTAGATCAATAATACGAGTACTCTTCACTAGTACTAGGGTTTACAACCTTGAAGCTTTTCTAAATCGACTTGACAACTATGAAAACTCGTATACTTGTATCTCAACTAATGCCCTAGAGCCTCCTTTTATAGACTAAGGAGTCCTAGTCGGCTTACAATACATTCCTTAGATATCATAATCTTTTCTAAACATAAACGTAATCTCTTAAACAAATACATTATGTATATCTTGTACAAAAATATCTCAATACTTATCTTCACAAGTATTCTTGTTCTCCAAACAATCTTTATCTCTTTAAACCGTCTTTATCCTCTTGACAGTAGTAAGTCTTCTAGCAGTTGTAATTCAGCAGCATAAACTTTTTCACCAGCAGTACTAATAAACATAAGCAGTAGTAACATTAGTACTAGCAGTACTAATATATACTCACAGTAGTAACATGTACTAGCAGTCTTAACATTACTACTAGCAGCACTAACTACTTAGCTTATATTTCAGTCTTCAACTCTGAGCAGTCTTAACTTCAACTAATAGCAGTAACATTATACTAACAGTACTAAATTATACTAACAGTAGTAACTAGCAGTGGTAACTTTATACTACCAGTACTAACTACTTAGCATAATTTCCATTATGTACCTAAGCAGTAGTAACTCTAAGAATCCTTGAAGTCTTTTAAGTCCCAACAGTTACTACTGACGTTTCATCGTGAATTTCTCTAAGATTGAAAAACCTATAACCTCGTTAACGTAAAAGAACAATAAGTATGAGTGGGGCGCAGAACAAGAAGAAGCCTTTCAGACACTGAAGGATAACTTATGCAATGCTCTAATATTGATGTTGTCCGACGGACCGAACGACTTTGTGGTATATTGTGACGCTTCAAACCAGGGGTTCGGGTGTGTGCTTATGCAAACGGGTAAGGTAATTACATATGCATCCCGACAATTGAAGATTCATGAAAAGAACTACAACACTCACAATTTAGAACTAGGTGTGGTGGTTTTTGCTCTCAAGAACTGAAGGCATTATTTGTACGGGAAGAAGAGCGGTATATATACGGATCATAAGAGTCTTCAACATATCTGTAATCAAAAGGAGTTAAACATGAGCCAGAGGCGATGGATTGAGTTGTTTAGTCATTACGATTGTGAGATTCGTTATTACCCGAGAAAGGCAAATGTAGTAGCCGATGCATTAAGTCGGAAGGAAAGAGTTAAACCAAGACGAGTGCGAGCCATGTGTATGACTATTCAATCGAGTGTTAAGTATAAGATATTAGAAGCATATATGGAGGCGTCCAAGGTAGAGAACGCGCCAACAGAAATACTGTGTGGCTTGGACCAGCAAATAGAAAAGAAGGAAGATGGTGGTTTATACTTTATGAATCGAATTTGGGTTTCATTGGTAGGAAGTGTAAGGACATTAATTATGGACGAGGCTCATGCATCAAGGTACTTTGTTCATCCGAGATCGGATAAGATGTACTATGACCTTAGAGATATGTATTGGTGGCCAGGTATAAAGAAGGATATAGCTACCTATGTTAGCAAGTTTCTAAGTTGCTCAAAGGTGAAGACTGAACATCAAAGACCTTCGGGTTTGTTGCAACATCCAGAGATACCTGAGTGGAAGTGGTAAAGAATAACTATGGATTTTATTAGAAAGTTTCTAAGATCTAGTAGAGGGTATGACACGATTTGGGTAATAGTCGATAAACTAAGTCAACCCATTTTCCGGCTCTATGTGAGGATTATAAGATGGATAAGTTAGCAAGGCTTTACATTGATGAGAGAGTAGCAAGGCTTTACATTGATAAGATAGTAGCAAGGCATGGAGTGCCTATGTCAATCATCTCTGATCGTGATAGACGATTTACTTCGTAGTTTTGGCAAACGTTACAGAAAGCGTTAGGGACGCGATTAGATATGAGTACGACCTATCATCCTCAGACTGATGGGCAAAATGAGTGTACTATTTAGACTTTGGAGGATATGCTTAGAGCATGTGTGATTGATTTTGGAGGTAGTTGGGATACACATCTTTCTTTAGTTGAGTTTTCATATACAACAGTTACCACTCTAGTATTCGATGTACTCCATTTGAGGCATTATTAGGGAAGAGAATGTAGATCACCTGTTCTCTGGGCTAAAATTAGAGAGAGTCGATTAATTGGTCCAGAAATGGTACAGGAAACTACTAATAAAGTGGTGCAGATTAAGGAAAGGCTCAAAGCGCAAGCGATCGTCAAAAGAGCTATGCAGATAATCGACATAAGCCATTAGATTTTAGTGTAGGTGATCAAGTGTTATTGAAAGTGTCACCTTGGAAAAGTGTAGTGCGATTTGTTAAGAAGGGCAAGTTAGCACCAAGGTATGTAGGACCATTTGAGGTCATTGAAAGGATTGGTCTTGTAGCTTATCTTCTAAGACTACCTTAGGAATTGAGTAGTGTACATGACACATTTCACGTGTCAAACCTGAAGAAGTATTTGGCTGATGCAAACTTGCATGTGCTATTGGAAGATATTAAAGTAGACAAAACCCTCCGCTTTATTAAGGAACCTGTCGAAATTATAGATCGAGAAGTTAATAAAATAAAGTGTAGTAGAATCTCAATTGTCAAATTTTGTTGGAACTCAAAGCGAGGACCCGAATTCACATGAGAACGAGAAGATCATATGAAGACTATGTATCCGCATCTGTTTATTGAGCAAGTTGCTAATGATAATACAAGCTAAATTTTAGGATGAAATTTCTTTGATGGGTAATGTGACAACCATCACTAAAGCAGGTTAGTTAACCTGTTGACTTGATTATTTGATATGTGATTTAAATTATGTGCTTAAGTGATTCACGTGATATAATATATGTGTGAGATGCTAGAAGTGAGTGATTTAGTCATTTCATTTCACTTATAAGGGTGATTATGAAAATGAATGTTTTATAGTAGTTGCGTTGTTTTAGCATTTGAGTAATAAATGTTGCATGCATCGTTAATTTCGGTTCGATTTTAATTAATAATCAAGGTCCGTTGGTAGATTTAATAAGTTAGTAACAATAATATTTAGGAAAAATAATTAGTGAAATGAAGAAATTAAATTATGTGGTTCATAGGTATTTTATTCTTTTAAAAATTATAGGTAAATAAATAAAAAGTGTAATTAGACTTTTTATAAAATACATGTTTTAAATAAATACATTAAATAAAGTTTAAAAAAAATTGTATGTGTGTGTAGTTGACTAAAAAAATATTTAAAAAAGTAAAAAAAATATTGATGTTTGGGTCGGCTAAGGAAAAGAGAAGGAAAAAAAGTATTTTTTAAGTAATTATCTAAAACTATGTATATATATTCCTAAACCCTCAAACCTTAAAACACTTTTTCTTTCCCATCTCTTTTGGATCGATCGACACACACAAGGGCAAGGGAAAACCATCAAAAAATTTCAAGAAATTTTAAGGTTCAAGATCATGAGTTTTCGCGATAAAAGGTTTAGGTATAATCTTTGTTTCGTTCTTTTCATTAAATTTAAATTTATGTAGATTTAATTGATGGAAAATTAGCGTTTATAAAATCTTTGTATTTAAATAAATAAGAACATAAAATTTTGATTAGTGTTAGAGTATTGATCATGCGTTTGGTTAGGTTTAGATTGCGTTAAAATCGAATTGAGGGTTGAGCAGAATTTTAGGTCGGATTGATTGAGGCATAACAAGATGATAAAAAGGGGTTAGATCATGTTTCTGGTGTCTAAAATTATCTAAAGAGAGTCTACATTTTGAAAATCTAGAGCTCAAATCATAAGGATAAGTGGAAGTCAGTCAAAATATTTTTACAAGATTCGTTATCAAGTCTGAGTTTTCTGGACAGATTTGGGTCGTGTTGATGAGGTCAAAACCCCGATCAAATCATCGAATACATTTATGAAATTAAATCTGGTAAGGGTTTTAGGTGTTAGTAATCCCAATAAAAATTTCAAAGCTTTTTGATTTGTCTAAGTATTTTTCAAAAATTCCAACATTCTAGTGTGGGAAAATGTCAAGATGGACCATGAGTGTGTATACAACCATTAGAAGTCCATCAATTGAAGGTTACTGATGACATCAAATAACGTCACTTTTATAGCATCATTTATCCCATGTAAATAACTCATTTTGTATAATTATTGCAAAGAATTGTTACTTAATTGTTTATATTTGAGAATTGCAGTAATTATGGAGTACTTGGTGAAAGTTAACAAAAAGGCACGCATTCTGGAGCTTAAACGAAGATATTTGAAGATTACGGTTTTGACAACCAATACGTCGTATCCATCAAGAAAGAGTTGTCGTATATGTGCTTACACCTCACCAGAGACCACGAAGGAAACAAGATCCAATACGCCGTATCCAGGAAGACCAATACGCCATATTCAAGCCATATGGAAATAAAATATTCTGGAAGATATCAAATGTGGTCCCTACTCCAAGAAATCCCTTATATGCCGTATTGAAGACTTTCGATATGCCGTATCAACCTTTTTCCAGACATTATAAATAGAAAACTCACAAACGAGTTTTAAGTGTGCTAAATCATATTTTCGATACCTAAACCACAAAAGTCAATTTTCAGAGGAGAAGAAGAGCAGAAGAGCAGAAGAGGTCTTGCAACGCAATTAATTCCATAAGAGACAACTTTTAATCTCCTATACTCTTGTAATCGTTTAGTTTTTGGTATCATTCGTTAACTCAGTTAGTTTACCTTGGCTAAATTATTACTCTTGTATTGATTATGACGTTTGAAGGCTAATACCTTCGGGTATTAGCCATTATTATGAAGATCTTAATGTTTGCTTTGTTTATCTAAATTTCTTAATTTATCGATGATTGCTTATTTATGTTTATCAATTTATACTTGTTTACGTGCTTAAGTATGCGACCTATCATTCAACTAGGTCTAGTCCTACATATTTAATGCACTGCAACTTTGGTGTTGTTTGGGCGTAGGCTAAGAGTATGGGATAACTCTCCATATTGCAATTTATATATCTAGAATCATAGGATCACAAATATTGACCTATCCTTGCCTTTAGTTTAGTGAGCTTAGTTGAGCCATAAGGTGACCTTGGTATCAACGAGTTCGTTCTTATTTCATTGGTAAGGACTCGGACAGTGGACTACTAGTATATAAAGAGCCGTTACGCAGTAAGTGGGTAAAGTCTCTATGATTTAGGGTTTAACAAGATCACCATTGCTTTAATCCATAAGATAGATTATATTCAGCAAATAAGGATGCTTTATGTGGATGTGTTTAATTGTGCCAAAATTCTACGTATCTAGGTTTAAGGAAGAAGTATCGCCTTAATCTTAAGAATGATATGCCGCCTCGAGATAAGTAATCATTGCACTAAATAAACAAACCAACATTCCGATTAGATTAATAATGTTTAATACAGTTTCCTTATATTTGGCTAGACCGTTGTTTTATCTTCTGTTAATTTACTTACGTGTGTTTAAGTGTCTTCAGTAGATTTTAGTCACCATAAAACCTGTGCCGGTCTCTCAGGCTGAAACCCCCCCCTTATCTATTAGATTTAGGATTAACATAGGTTTAGCATAGGTTTAACATAGATTAGACTAACTTAGATTAGAAAAACCACAGTATTAATAAATTGAAAGTGTTTCTCGCTTTTAGTGATCGACACCCTACTTACCATGAATCTACCACCGACCGGGTACACTGCCCATTAAAGTGTTGTTTTTAGTTAAGTCGGCAACATATAAATTTAAAACTTGAATCATAATTTACAACCACACAACGACACGATCAGTTACATAGATAAGGCCGTAAGGCCTTTATCATGTGTAACTTGGTTATTGTTTGTTATGTAGATTTCTAGCTCGGATTGTGCATTTAATTGTGATCGTCAAGGTGAGTTTTTGTAGCCCCTTTTTAATTGTTTTTTTGGGGTGAAAATGATACTTAAATCTTGTTTTGAAATGTTTTTCATGTTGTGTTTTAAATTGTTATAAATGTTTAGGAAAAGGGTGTGGTTATATTGCTTCTGTGTGTACTATCTGTGTGTACTTGGACGTATAAGTTGCTAGTGCTATTCCATCCTAACTGTGTAACTCATGTTGGAACGTGTTCCTTAATGCTAGCATATGTACGTATTATGTGATTTTATGGTTTGTTGTTAATTATGAGTATGGTCCACTAATGCCCTATTTCTATGTTACACGCAGCTATTTAACTGTTTTACGTCTAAACCTACGAGCTCACCAACGTAATGTTGACATTTTTAAGTATCCATTTTTAGGTGATATTAGCGAAGCTTAAGGAGATATGACTGCCTGGCTAGTGAGACCTTTGGAGCCTTGAATTAGAGTTTTGCTTGTTATCACTTTTATTTCATACTTTTATACTTGAGATATTTTCACCTATGGTACTTTATCATTTTGGATTTTGTTTTCTATGACTATGTATTGATATGGTTACGATTAACCTTGATACAAGTCCCCTCTTGTGTTAGGTGTCTTCGTGATATTTTGATTTTTAAATGCATTTAGCTATTCTCTATTATGACATCAATGTGTTGTGATGTTTCCTCTCTCGTTATGCCTCGTGTTTCCACCTTGTCGGGGTGTGATACCGAGGCACTCAAGTTTCTCTCAAAAGAATCTTGTTTCAATTCTCACGGAGATTAAACACATTATCTATCGTCTTCTCACTCCGAGAATGTTGATATTAAAAATGTGGCAGTTTACTCCAGCCTCCGATCACTAAAGCCAAAACGCACTAATTAAGTCTAGAGCCAAATGAGATCAAATTATAAATCTCAAATAGGACACAAAAATGAAATATACACTTGTTGTTCAAAAAAAAGAACACAAGTTGTAACGAGAATTCTACGCGAAATCATCAAGATATTGCCAGAACATTCATAGTGGTACTTTTAAGTATTTCATAGTGACGAATGTAAATCCTACTAGTGTCAACATTATACAGTCAATGAATGTAGGTCACTAATTTAAAAGTGATTGATTTAATGATTCAAATTATGTGTTAACTAGTAATCTATGTGATATAGGAGTGAAGTGTTTCTTTGAAATTTGTTTTCGAAAACACAAACAACATTTCCTTGATTTACTCATGTGAATAGTTGGTTTACCCAGATTCATACGATTCCGCAAGATTGATGTGGGAGATTGTTACTACTATGATATTTCTACATTCATCTTCTACAACAATAACAACATCTCTACCTTTCACAAGCAAGAACATCGCCAAAGATCAAAGATACACTTCCGCAACTCTGATAATCAAAGAACTTCCTCAAATCATCAAGCTTATGCTCAAGACAAAAGATCTATATGAGGAAGAGTGTTAGCTATTAAGAAAAGTACGAGTATGTTAATCAGAAGCATCAAATGACAAATCAAGATGCATGGTAATGATGGTATGAAAAGATCTCAAAGACAAAGACGAAAGAATATGAAAAGATCAAGATCACTAGAGCATGATTGGAACGATACAACTATTACACATCAAGACTCAAGACAACAAGCATTAAAGATCAAAGATCAAGGTCCCAAACAGAGATCTCAATGATCACCCCTTAAGGGGAGATTGTTAGAAATAAAAAGTCTTGATGATTAATGCAATCAAAAAGAGATCTCAATGATCACCCCTTAGGGGGAGATTTTTAGGAATACAAAAAGTAACGATCATTATCGAGTCTAATTCTTGTAATAGTTAGAGAAATATTAAATGTGTAATAGATAGGTTTATGCCTCGTGACTGAAATGTAGTCACGAGCCACGGCTATGCAATAGCCTTGAGCTAAGAGCTCTTTATGTAAAGGGTATAAATACCCCTACACCTCATATGTTGAGGTAAGTAATGAAAATACAAGTCTTTATTTCCTCCTCCCTCTTCCTCTTTCTCTCATCCCCCTTATTTCCTCCTCCTTCTCTCTAACTACTTTCTCTCTCTAGATCTAACACACAATACACCTAAACACATACTATATTCCCATAATACGATTCTATAATAGTTTTACACTTGAGAACCAACATATATTTCAGGTCAAGAACTTGAAGACCAACCATTTTGTAAGATTCACTATTGACGTCGATATATGCAGTGATATCTTATGATTTAGGTCATTTTAGTATTCATAGACTTATGAATGCATATGAATTTGGCCTCAATGAATACCCATCCACTATGAATACATATTTACTCCTAGTAAATATAACCAATCCTTCATATTAGTCTAAATTTTATCTTATTCCCATAAGTCGATGGATTATGAAAATTAGAACACTTGAAAGGTATTCATGGATTTAAACATGCAAAGATGGAACACAATAAACATAAGTAAAGATGAACATACCCCGTATTTCAATTTGTTTATAAACTTGATTATGTCCTTCCATTATCCCAATACTAAATTTGCATATCAAAATAGATTTACCCAAAATAAGCCCAGCTTTTTGTTTTGTTTGTCATCTTTCTTCTTCTTTAGGCGGGAAAGATAAAGAACCTTTGTAGGATTATTTGCATGATATAACATAATTAAGTATTGTTGATAATATATGAAGCCATGGGGTGACACACAATAACATGAGACTTGAGTTTCATGTATTTATTGTAAATCCATAAGTGATCCATTAAAGCAAAAACTTGCTTGAGTTTTATCAATTGGACAGATTAAACAATTAATGGGCTTAAACCAAAAAACCAAATTGAGGCCCATCTTGGTCTTTAAGTTCGACCGCCCTTATCGGATCAGGCTTGGAATTGATTCATTACTTAGGGAAAAGGATAAGTATATTACTGGATAATATCATATCTTTTTATTTGGGTAATCATCTTCATAGTGTTTAAAGTATATCTTATACTTAAATATATAATATATTTTTATTATAAATACTCTAATTAAGAAGTAGGGTTTAAGGTGACCACACTCTAATTTTTGTCCCCACTCCTCTACTTTTTTGTCGAGACTCGAGCACACACAAACACACTTTTTTGTTTTGTTAAACCTCGATTCTGATCATTGTTGTGGTGTTCCAAGATCAAGCGCTAGCTTCCTACTGAAGTTGTTGAAGTGTTAGTGTGAACTTTTGTTGCATAGTGAAATGAGACCATTACACCATACCTTTGGGTTAAGATCCTATGAATATTGAGGAAAGTTTAGAAAATATAAAAAGTCATCTTGTGCTGAAAAGTGTCCTCATTTTACTTTTGCCAACTTATATTGTATTATTTCCACTCTTAACTTTTTTTTTCTATACTTATCCTCAGTTTTCTACATTTAATATATAATTATTTTTTCATTAATTTTCAACTTTAATATATAATCTTATTTAATATTAAATTTAATTTTTTATTTGATGTTCCCAATTTATATTTGATAATCAACAACAACCATTTTAATAATGAACAATGCGTATGATGACCAACATTTTTTACTATTCTTATCTTTTTATAAATGAACAACTTAATAAATGATGAACAATCATTTTTATTGATGAACAACGCCTATGATGAATTAAACAACTCTTTTTATTGATGAACAACGCATTTGATGAGCAAATAATGATGAACAACTTTTGTATATGAACGACTGTTTTTAATCATGAATTACTATTTTTATTGATAAACAAGTTTTTTTATTGATTAACAACTTTTGTATTGATTAACAATGCCTATGATAAGTTGAACAACTCTTTTATTGATTAGCAACTATTTTTATTGATTAACAGCTTTATTTATTAATGAACAACTCTTTTTATTAATGAACAACGCCTATGATGAATTTAACAACTCTTTTTTATTGTTTAATAATTATACATATAGCCCCCACGAGGCAATATTAAATTGCCTGCTGCATTTAATGAAAACACGACCCGGGCTCTAACACCCAAAACCCACAACCATTGGGAAAAAATTACACTATACACGTGCCCCATCCACACAAATCTTTTCCCCAACACACAGATCCACCGCTTCGGTGATCCGATCATCTCCACCACCACAAATAAATCCGGCATGCACAATTCTTCCAATTCTTCTTTTCTCTGACTAACCTCCTCAAGAAGATGGAAAGGGGACCAATCGGACTATATTAAACGGGTTCTATACATGTTTAATTTTTTTAATGATCATATTGGGTGTTCAAAATTTGGGTTTGTTATGTTGGGATTTACTGGGTTTTTTTTTTTCATAGGAATAAAGCTGTTCTATCAACACCTTCTGCGAACGAAAGAAAAGGCATTCATTAATTTCAAGATCATAACATCAATTCTAAGGAATCTAATCTTCAAATTGCATTTAGTTTTTTTTGATTTTCGTTATTTTAAAAATCGAAGGTTATTGAAATTGTGTTCTAATTAAGCTGAAACTTGATGGGTTTAGGGTGCGGTTGTGGCTATGGAGCTTGTCGTGAGGCAGTTTTATGCGCTGCAATACCATCCCGAGGTATAAGAATTTTAATGTTATGAATTTTTATAATTCATGTTGATTTTGTGTGATTTCATTACGTACACCGAAAACAAAGCTCAATGTTTATCTTCATTTGCAGCGAGTGGTGATTGTATTGAGAAAGACATTGGTAATGGATATAGTTGCAGTTATTAAACAGAAAAACGTGTGAGGGTAATAATTGATGTCGCTTTGCCTTAAACATCGGTTAGATACATCATGTTTTCGTTAATGCTCAATATTTTCCTTTGTTAAAAAAAATGCATGTGGACTATGTTTATTCTATGCTATTGCGAATAGGATTTGAAAGTAACGATAATAACATTGGAAAGACGTGACGTGGTAACTCAATGGTTGGCAGGTTTTTCTGCTTCGCCACAACACTTGCACCTCAACAAGAAAAGAATACAAAGTATGGTCGAAAAATCAGATGGATGATGAACATCAGTGGAGATGAAACTAATGTGGCGAATGTGTGGCTGCGGCTACTAAAGGTACGATGCTAATTATAGGTTGCATTCTTAGCTTTTTAACTGAATGTTACATAATATCAGTATAGTTTTTTTAGAGTGCTTAAAATCGGTTCGCGAATTAAGAGGTGTTTGGGATCTGGGGCTTTATTGCTTATATCATCAAGCGAATGTCTGGGGTTTGTGCTAATATTATTTTGATTAGCTATAAGATCAAGGAATATGGTTTCTTTGTTGAGTGATTGTATATACATTCTGTTCTGGATTTTAGGCGGGATGTGGAGAATGACAAAAACTATAGTATTTTTTGTTTCCTTTTAAGTAAGCAGGTTTGAGTTCTGTCGAGTTTTTTTTCGTTACACCATCATACAGAGATTTAGGTGAGTGTAACCGGTGTTGTGTCTATTGCGGAGCACTATTCTGATACGAAAAACTGCTGAAAGGTGTTGACTATAACATAAAAGTGGAATACCATTTGTATTGCGGAGAAAACCACTGGGTTCGAATTTTTGGATGACAATGGAGAATCAAGGAAAAAAAGGGGGCTTTGTTTGTGAAGGTTTGTTAAAAGGTATGGCTACTTTATTTATTGATTTATTCAGGTCTTTGTTTGGTTGGAGTTTGGAGTCTTTGGAGACCATAGGTGTCTTAGTCGGCTTATATTCCCTACAATTAGCAGATAATTTAAAACAGTCTGGATGATCCGAGTACTTCAAATTGCTTCTCTGATTGAAAATAAAAGATAATTAAGTAGAAAAAAACGAAGCAATCCTAAGCATAATTAGCTGAAAGTTCCTTTAGGAAATAGTGTTTGGTTTTGCTTATTTTGTATAAAAGGACATTGTGTGCGTTGGTGATGCTTTTTGAATAAAGTGTCATTGGAGCCATATATAAGTTAAACGTAAAGTCACTTGAGTTGTCGTCGTATGTTGTGTACATTATGCGATCAAACAATGTGTATAACAACAAAGTTTGGCAGACAAGTTGAGATTATTCGCATCTTGGCGGGCAAGTTGCTAACTTTGCAGCTATAGAGGACATAATCCTTATTTTTTTTTTTACAATTGTTGTTGTTCGTTTGATGGTAGCTTTTGTGCCGTGTCTTACTGTTATTGGTGTGGAGTGGTTTTTGGGTTGGTAACTATTAGTTTTTATTATGCCTTGTGCGTTTGATAACGATGACGTTGTTTACATGGTTATACCCTCACAATAGACCAAAATTAAATTGAGAGAAGATTAGTTGCCCTGTATTATAGTGTGTAGAAGCGCGTATAGGTTTTTCGGTTGATGGTGACGGGTGGTGGACAACGATCCCTTTTTTATTAAGGCTTCGAGGATTGCATTTTTTTAAAAATCGTATTATAAAACAGTTCCAAACCGTAATCTTGCGAGGCAAACATATCTGTATTGTATTATTGTTGCAGCCATGGTGTTGTTAATGTATTGCTTTATATGTGCCAGAAAACTGGTGCCTTTTTTTCAGAGTTGTTTTTTGGAGTATCACAAATGTACAGTTACATGTGTTTCCGAGTAATTGGTTACAGTCAGCACAACTTGGTTTGCTTTTATTAAGGACGATGAGGACAATACTTTTCCTGCGTTTGCATATATAAGAGCATATTTTACCCAAATCAATATCTTGGCTGAAGGCATACGGTTATCCATTATTGCTGTTCGCAGCCATGAAAGTATAGTATTATTGCTTTATAATGTACGAGCTATTAGTATAAGCATGGCCTGAAAAGGTTTGAAGAATAACGTTTAGCCAAATTAATGTTTAATACAACTTTGTTAAATTTTGTTAATATATATTTGCTATTGAATTTCTTTCATAAGCTTTGGTTGTTTCTATTTTCTAAAGCAATGCACGTTCCGCTGGGCATTGGTACTGTATCATACAGTTAATCTAATAAAAATGTATTGTTTTGCAACAGATACCCTCTCACTTTCTTTTATATAATCTTCGTATCAGGGGGTTTTTGGGACGCACTACGTTAAAAACACTTTATTTCAAATCAGATGGCGGTGCAGACATGTTCTTACAACGCTTAATTTGGCTAAATAGTAATCCCTAGATTTAGCTGCACTTTGGCGTCCCTGTCGGATTGCAAAAGGTACGTTAATCAGAACTTGAACACGCCAAACACAATATCTTTCATCTATTCATTACTACAAAAAAGGAATCAAAGCTTACTTCATAATTGTCTTGAGCAACCTTGGTAAACCGTTGTTTAACAAACTAGTCAAAAAAGAAACTCAGGTTAGCTTAAACTGAAACTTATTACATTGGCTGGAAAAATGCGCTTTTAGATTCTCCAATGTCAAGTACTTTTTGTGCATACTTTATGCGTTATTTGAACTTGGTAACTATGCAAAGGATCGATATTTGGGAGATGTTTGAAAATATCATGCGCAAATATTATTTTTGTTAAAGTTAAAATTACTTTCTGTCAAACTCCACCGAAGTCGGAACAGAGTACAACATATCATATAATTCGATTGTAAAATTGTAAATTTTACTTATTTTCATTTTGGATGCCCAATATTCATATATTTGATCAAGCATGTGACATAAAAAAAATGGGTTCTGAACTTAACCAAATTTTGTCTCTGGTATGTTTCATTCCCTTGAAGAATTCGATGAGGGAAAAAGAAGCTGCAAAAAGCGTCTTCATGGACATAATCGTAGGAGAAGGAAGCTTCAGCCAGATACATCACGTGCTGCAATGTTTCTTGGTCACAAGGTATGTTTTTAGTCTGCACCATCTTAAAGTAATTCGTAATAATTAGAATTGTGGTACATGGGCGGGTATGACGTGGGTCTGGAAAAAGTCGTTTAGGAGCTGGGATATTGCAGAAAATCCATATGAGTGCAGTATTAGCAGGAAGATGAAGAAAAAAAGAATAACTATAGTGCAAAAAATTAGAGATGAGTCTTTGCAAGGGAAAAGTATAATATAAATTGAAGTTATTATAGTAGTACAAATATAGTTTTTATATTTCTGATAATGCAAAGTTGTTACAGTCTGAAAGTCAAAAGTAAATAAATCAAAGATTGTCTCTTCACCTGCATTATAAAATCAAAAAACTTTAAGCCTGGTAAGTTCATACCGCCTTATTCATAAAGAGTCACTCTTGAGCTTTTTTAATATGCGCATTGCAGCAAATAACTCTTGAAGAGTATGAGAATGTGCTAAAAGGGGAAGAGGAAAGCTTTGGTGTTGAAGAAGTGTAGGAGACGACGGGGTTGCGTTGGGACAAGGAGTTAGCAAAAATTACAGCTTCTCTCAGCAAAAAGAGCGATGAAGATTATCTTTGTTAAACTGACTATTGTTTTAAAATGTCACCTTGACATGTAATGCATTACGTATCTAATGTTTAACATCTGCTCATGGGGAATGTATGCGTGTCTGTTAGAGCTTGTCATTTGCCACTTATACCGGGATTGAAAGTTACATTTAAATGTCAAATGCTACACGGAGACTTAGTATTCAACCGTAAAACCCCACGATCCGAAGCGAAATTAGCGCGGGTTAATACAACTTTTTATTTTTATTGATGAAAAACTCTTTTTATTAATAAACAACACCTATGAACAACTCTTTTTATTGACAAACAACTCTCTTTATTAATGAACAATGCCTACGTTAAATTGAGCAACACAAATCTTTTTATTGATGAACAACACCAACGAACATCTTTTTTGTTGATGAAAACTATTATGAACAACGCATATGATGAACAACTTTTTATGGATAAACGATTACTTTTTATTGACGAAACAACACATATGATGAATAACTTTTTTTTGTTGGTGAACAACATTCATGATTGAACAACTTTTATATTGATGAATAATTCTTTTTATGATGAACACCAATTTTTTATGATGAACAACTCCTTTTAATCGCGAACAATTTTTGATTGATGAAGAACATTTATTATCGATTAACAACGCCTATGATATCGTGTTTTATTGATAAACACTTTTATTGATGAAGAACGCATATGTTAGAACAAAATTATAAATTATAAATTATAATTATAAATAATAAACTTTAATTGAAAGGCGACATAGCCTTAAATGCATTCGGAAATTCCCGGACAGTGGTAGACCCGTCGGATAAGGCTATCGGAACCGTCGAGTGACTCGTGTCAGCCGAAATCGTTTGGTTTGCCTCTGAACCCGTTGAGTATTATACTGATCTTGATTCCGGTGTATAATTTTTTTATCCATATTCACTTCCACTATCTACACTTATCTGGAATTTCTTTCTTCCCCTTCCCCCACCGTCTTCCCTCATCCATCTCTCTCTAAAAATTATCCAAACCCATCTCTTTTCTCTTGATCTCACAGATCTTTTTCTTCAAAATTTTGATAGTGGTTTCGTATATTTCTAGTAAGTAGAAAGTAGCAGGTGTGATTTAATGTTAGGGTTTTTTTTATCTAGATAATTGATTTTTCCTAATTGATTTGGGGGTTTCATTTGTGTTGCGTTAATAATGCTATGATTGTATTCGATTATTGATTTAAGGTGTTATGTGTCAGGGGGCTACACCGATTGTTGATAACCGCGGAGATGTTAGGATGTTTAACAAATGATCAAACAGCGACGTTCAGGTACTTATTTCATATATTATGTTCTATCGAATAAGATTAATGTATTATTTGCATGTGATATACTGTATGTTCTTTTTCTTCACTATTCCCTATGGTTGTTTAATTTTGTTTTTGGAATGTATACTACTCAATGCAAGCTGTTGTTATGTTCATTATGCGCCAAACATTTGCATTACCTTCATGAACATACTTTGAGTTATTAAGGTGTTTGTTTCGGCGTATATATCGTGCTTATGGGTTACTTGGCCAAATAAGCCATAAACCGGCTATATAAGCCGAAACAAACACCACTGGTTTTGGGCTTATGTTTCATGCGATCACTTTTTTGGCAACTTTTAAAACTTTCCGGTGTATATAAGCTCATATATGCCAAAAAGCAAAAGTTTGAAAAATAAGCCACAAAAAAGTGAGCTTATGAAGGATAAGCCAAAAAGCATATAAGCCATAAGCCCGCTATATAAGCCGATACAAACATATGTCAAACAACAGTCTTTGCTTATCACAGATAGAAACCAATTTAAACTTTGGTATCATTAGGAATCAATGTTTGAAACATACTATTTATTTCGCAATATGTTTTAAAACGCAAAAATGAATCTGATGAAAATGAAACAGGGATGGAAGAAACCCAACCTGTCGTAGTTTTTTTCATAATTGGGGACAACAACCGCATGACCATTGCCTTAAATGCTGCCATTAATGCATCAGAACCGTCCCGGAGTTGACCGCCAGAAAGCTACCAAATCCGCCGGTTGACCCGAGTCGCCGGAATCCTTTTGGTTTGCCACGACCCGTTTGTTTATTATACTGATTCGCGATTGATTTCCCATCATCGAAATCAAATCCATTGGAGTTTGAATCCCGGGTATGATGTTAAAACCTAATATGCGAAAATCGATTTGTTTAACAATTTTGATGTGTCTTTATATATCTGATGCGGTTTTTCACACAAACTCTTACTGTCTTACACTTTATTTGCAGGAATTAGCAGACGATGTTGTGGGCCAAAGGTCCTACATTTGAGGATGGTCTCAGTTTTGACATGTCGTTTATGATTTTTCGTGGGCACAATGGTGTGGTCTCACTTTCTTGAGTTATTTTGCACAAGAAAGTGTTGATGTGAGAACAGTCGAAATTGCAAGAATACACGGACGGTTGCATACGGAATACCTCGGGACTCGGAGTTATGTGACTTTGGTTTTTTTCGGCGAAGCTATTCACGGCTGTCCATCCAATCCAATGTAAGTATTATCATAGCTATTTTTAGGTTTTTAATGAATTTGGGTATGATTACTTGATCATTAAAAATGAATTGGGGTTTAATTATATTGCTTTAAATTTGAACGAGTCATGTTTGCAGGTATCTAGGAGTTTTCTGATCCGCGAGATGTCACGATGATTGTGGCGCACCAACCCACATATGGTACATATTGAAATAATTTTTCCTGTGCAAACTGTTATTTTGTTTTATCTCAACGGGTCAAATAGTATTTCCTTTTGTCACTTAAAGAGGAAACTCGGTGAAAGGCTTAACAGCTATAGAAGTTCCTCTTTTAATGGCACCATGACGTCTAAAAAAGTTCTATTATAAAGTTATGGTATTACTTTTTGATAGTATTTTGCGTTAACTAACCAGGTTTGAAAACAATTCTAAAACATCCCATTTTTTTTAATTCATGTGTCATTGCTAAGTCTAGAGTCAGGACCAAATCAAATGAGCCGCATTTTGTGTCGATGATGTAGCAACATCCGATCAGGGTTAAGTAGAATCCAATAAGCCACCTATTAGGCTTTGTAAGTACTCTGCTTAATTCTGATTTATAGATTTGAAATTTAATTGTGATGGTAATTTTAAGACGTATTTTGTAATCCATAATATCGTACACTAAAAATAATTTCCTATGTTCTCTGTAAATCTCAACTTCAAACCCATCGTCGGTTAACAGAAAAATCATCCTATTGCTAGAGCTAAATGTTCTTGAGTCGATACTCTCTCTTCTTCTTATTCATTCCAGTCATTAATGTTCAATACCTAGCATATGTTACGATTTTGGTTTATTCAAACTAGAGACAACATATAATACAAAATTACAATACTCGACTTTTAATTTGGTAACTCATTATATTTTCGACTAACATAGCAAAATGAATAACAAATTTTCTAAGTAATGATGTTGATATTGGAAAGCTTAACGCATTTATTATTGTTTACACAACTGTTTATTTATTGTGCAGGGGAAGCAAAACATCGAATAACAAGAAAAACGTGTTTAACGCAGTTGTTTAAGCGTCACAGCGGAACCGCCCACGTGTTAGCACTCCTGCGCAATGATGTTGATGAGAAAATTCTATCCAGCTGCTGCACATTGTTTACTTTAAGTTGTCAATAAATAGGATGGAGATGACCAGGATCTCGGCCAGGTATTATCTCTACGCTTTATTTATGATAAGTCAAATAAGTGTTTACATCATCATTTTTTGGCCCATTTTTTTCTAAGCTTAACTACTTAGAAATGAAACTGTAAAGACTAAAACATATAATCATGTTATTATGAGGGCAGTATAGAACTGCTATATTTATTAGATTAGCTGATTGTTCGAGATTCCATACAAAGTGCCTTTATTAAATTAGGGTTTCCGTATTTTGGATTGGAATGGAACAACCGCCTTATATAATTGCATGTAAAACCCGGCTTATCATACTGGCCCATGGATCTAAATTGCAACTTTACATAGAGTTTTAAGAGCTACTTCATGCTTATAGTGGTTTGTGGGATGTTTAATAAGCTTTGTACTTTAAGAGTTGTTTGAGTTAGATTATTTAATAAAACTAGTTTTTTAGTTGTAAGACTTCTCGCCTGAATTAGAAAATATAAATTGCATGACAAAGACAACAAACCTGTGTCATTGATCGAATACTTTAAAATCCAAAAAACCAACTACCTGATGGTGGTAAATCTCTGCCTAGAATAGCACAAGTAATGTGTACGTTGAAAAAATAGAAGACTATGCGGTCCAGCAGTATCATGTCTAATACTTGTAGGTGTCATGGCAATATTAGCAAGTTAAGTGGCACTTTTTACGACATGAGAGATAAACTTCAGCATTAAATTCTAAGGGACGTGCCCAGTGCATCTAATAGAGTGTCAATTTTCAACCATTTACTGAACGGGTCGATAGGTATCTCCTCTTATATCATTTTAATTCAGCAAATTCGTCATTCCCTTAATAAAAGAATATCTAGAAACATACACCTATCATTAATTTTTTAGTGAAATTAGATTAACTGAATTGATATGTTGGCAAATCAGCCAACCCATCCATCGCATTTTATGTATTCCGTATTTTTATTTGCATATACTTCCCCATAGCTATATATATGTATGTCAAAATAGCACATTCAAGCACAGCCCCAACTTGACATCTCCTAGACTTTAAAGAGATATAGAACCCAAGGATCAGTACTACAAACCTGTAAGGCGATGCCAAGGCACCTCATGCATTGACAGAAGATCAAGCAAGTCCCTACTGGAGCTCTCCTATCTGTATATATTTCTCCCACGGATAAAATAGTCCAAATCTTCCGTGCCACGGTTCCCACCTTGCGTAATTTGCCTAAACAAATAAATATTAGTTATTTTCTGCTTAAATATTTAACATGTTTTTAACACAGAATTACATAGATTTTTATATGCATCATAATATCATATATATTAAAATTGCTGGTTTAGAAGTTTTTTGTTTCATCTTTTAGTTTTTCAGCCCATTCACTGATTATTTATATAATTTGTACTCTTTAAAAAAGGTTGAAGTGCATGTGTAGGCAGTCTAGCGACAACTAAAAGTGACATTACCAGTGATTCATCACTTGATTTGGAGTGCAGTACTGACTTTAACCGCTGACATTAATTTTTGGCATGCTTTCTTTTTCACTGATTACACTGAAGTAAGCTTTCATGCAATCTACAATTCAGCATTTAAATGATTCAATTAATGTATTATATAAATTGAAGTTCTTATTATGCGCGGCTAAACTAAGTACCTTCAATGCAGCAAGCTAAGTTGTCGAACATGGTGGATGTCACACGATGAAGGAGTAAGCTGGTGAATATGCAAACCCCAAAACCCATGGCAATTGTTGATAAGTATCTACTTTTGATTGATAATTAATGTTACCATTCTTTGTATTGTTGCTGCATGTAATATTTAACCACATTGACGTAAACATGGACAAATATCTAAACAACCATCTTTAAAATTATGTTCAAGTTGTTAATCGTAATACTTTTGTTTGATTCCATGTAATTTTATTCTCTATTATTCATTGTATCTACAATTCAAGTTGAATGATTTGCCATTGTATGTTTTTTAGTAGGTGTTATAGAAAGCAATAGAAAATGGCGACTTTGATAGCATCGAATCGCGTGATACGGAGGCAAGGGTGCTACAACGGCTATAAGAAAAGAGTGACACCATGAGATTATGAACAACACTTTTGTATAAACGTTATGTGTTCAAGCCTTTTTACTGTATTAGACAATCTTAATTGTAAATATATTCAGGCATGTTAACATTGTATTAGCAACTTTTACTATGTTACCTATTTTTACATGTATATAAAAGTGCAAATATATAACCAAACGCAGAAGAAACCCTCCAATAAAAAATGGTTTAGACAAAACGCCCACGGGCATTCATCCTCGTTTTATATTAATGAACAATGCATATGATGAACAATATTTTTTATTGATGAACATCATCTATAATTAATAACTCTTCTTATTGATGAATAACATTTATGATAAGTAACTATTTTCATTGTTTGACAACTATATTTATTCTCTCCTTCTTGGGGAAAAATAAGAAAAAAAATTAACGGGACGTACTTCATTTTTAACTATTTACGGCTTTCTATCGGCTGGGCCAAAAAAAAAGCTTGCGATTGTCATTTAATATAGGAACAAAACAAATATTAAACATGAGGATCCGAAAAAATAAAAACCCGCACAACAAATAATATGAAAAAAAAAAAAATTGGCTCAACACAAAATAAGAATTTTTTTACATAAAGTAACGGATTTACTCAGAATAAAAAAATACCCGCAACATTAGGCCCAACATATTTGCCCATATAAAAAAACAAACTAAAACTGGGCTCGGTTATTGTTCATCGGCCCAAAAAAAAACTGTATAATCCCTCTCCCATTCTTTGGCCAAAAATAAGAAAGAAAAAAATTTACGGGACGTACTCTCATTTTTAACTACGCACTAGGCTCGGTTACTGTTCATCGGCCCAAAAAAAAAAACTTTATAATCCCGCTCCCCTTCTTTGACCAAAAATAAGAAAAAAAAAATTACGGGACGTACTCTCATTTTTAACTATTTACGGGCTCGGGTACTGTTCATCGGCCCAAAAAAAAAAAAAACTTTATTATCCCGCTCTCCTTCTTTGGCCAAAAATAAGAAAAAAAAATTTACAGGACGTACTCTCATTTTTAACTATTTACGGCTTTCTATCGGCGTGGGCAAAAAAAAACGCGCGATTGTCATTTAATATAAGAACAAAACAAACTATTAAACATGAGACCGAAAAAATAAACCCGCACAAAATAATATGAAAAAAAAAATTGCTCAACACAAAATAAGAAATTTTTTACAAAAGTACTGATTTACTCATATAAAAAAATACCCGCAACATTAGGCCCAACATATTTGCCCATATAAAAAAACAAACTAAAACTGGGCTCGGTTATTGTTCATCGGCCCAAAAAAAAAACTGTATAATCCCTCTCCCATTCTTTGGCCAAAAATAAGAAAGAAAAAAAATTTACGGGACGTACTCTCATTTTTAACTACGCACTAGGCTCGGGTACTGTTCATCGGCCAAAAAAAAAAAAAAACTTTATAATCCCGCTCCCTTTCTTTGACCAAAAATAAGAAGAAAAAAAATTTACAAGACGTACTCTCATTTTTAACTATTTACGGCTTTCTATCGGCCTGGGCCAAAAAAAAAAAAAAAACGCGCGATTGTCTTTTAATATAAGAACAAAACAAACTATTAAACATGACACCGAAAAAATAAAGCCGAAAAAAAAAATTAATGCCCCACAACAACACGCGAAAAATTAACGCCCGCAGCAACGCGCGGGTAATCTTGCTTGTTATATAACATATAAAATTAAAATAAAATCGTGTTGTTTGAGAGGCCTATTTTTTCACATTGGCACAAGGCCTCCAAAATTCACGCACCGGCCCTGCTGATAATCATCATCCAAGAGCTTTGTACAACATCTATATTCCATGAACACAACATGATATCATGTCATGTGGGGCCTAAAGTACGACTCAAGAGTC